>JAQGCB010003127.1:0-10252 GCA_034698835.1 Protaphorura tricampata | reverse complement strand
CGTCTCATGACTCAGGCCAAAAAGGGAATGAACTGTGAGAAATCAGGTGACGCGCCGCGCAGCCAATGCTCGTCTCGAATCTCCCCCATAAAACTCAAAAACTCAAAAAGCATATAATATTTTACATACTCCCACCTTCTTTTGTGGGAACAAAAAGAAAACAACAAATATTATTAGAACGTTAACAAAAATATTCAACATTAAATAAAATCTATAAATTGACAATGTCATAACTACTAAAATTCATGATAGAATAAAAATATGTCCATGATAAGTCAAAATAAAAATCAATGTCAACCATATGTCTCTAAAATAATGTATCATAACGAACTGGTTTCTTGATACACCGACCACTTTTTGTCTTAACTTCCCCCTGAGGTTCTGTAGCACTTTCACTTGGGTTAGTCTTTTGGGTCTTTGCAATTGTTTTAACCTCAGAGGTAATGGGTATCGAATCTGCTTCACTGGACACTTCGAGGGGAAATAGTCTTTGAAGGGGACGGGTTAATTCTCCAGTCTCCGTCTTTACTCGTGCAACTCGAACATGGCCATCTTTCCCTGGAATCAGCTCAAGAATCCTCGCCATCGGCCATTTGACTCGTTTACTGCATTCCATCTCCACAAGAACAATGTCTCCGACTTTGAATGACTCATGCTTTCTCTCCTTGCCCCTCTGCACCAACTGAGCCAGGTACTCCTTCCGAAACCGAGATCTCAACTCATCAGACAAAGCCTCCATATCCCTGAATTTACTTTGGAGTTGATCAATTTTCAGCAACTTAGATTCTGGGCTCTCCTCCTCCGGTAAATTGTTGATGAACATGACTGGGGTGAGTGGAATCAGGTCATTTTGGTCTTCAGTAACAAATGTAAGCGGACGGTTGTTGATACACGACTCCACTTGACATAGACAAGTCTCCAATTGGACATGGGTTAACTTCCCAAATCCTAGCATCCTCTTGAGTAGATCTTTGACGCTCCTGATGAGCCTTTCCCACCATCCTCCCCACCAAGGTGCTGCAGGAGGGTTGAACCGCCACTGGATCCTCTGTTGCTGGGTTCTCCTTTGAACTGCATCCCAGTCAATCGATTTGAACAAATTGACTGAACCAACAAAGTTGGTCCCATTGTCGCTGTAGATTGTCGTTGGCCTCCTCTTCCTCTTACAGAATCTGACAAGAGCCATTAGGAAATCTTCTGTGCTTAGAGACTGGACAAGTTCCAAGTGGACACACCGGTAGACTGCACACGTGAAGAGAACAATCCAGCATTTTGATTTATTCTTCAGCGTCAATGGCCCGGCCAAGTCAACTCCCGTTGTCTCAAAAGCCTTTCCCGTTGAAACTCTTCCTTCTGGTAGTGGAGCCGCTGGTACTGTTGGACTTCTTACCGAGTATCTTTTACAGACCACACAGGACTTCACAATCTTCTTTACAGCTCTCCGGTTATGGACAATCCAATACTTCTCTCTCAAGTTGCCCATCATGATTTGAGTACCTGCATGACTGTTCATAAGGTGCTCCTCACGAATTAAACGGTCGACTATGGGATGTGTTGTGGGAAGAAGAGCTGGTTGACGGAATCCACATGTGTCTGGTCGATTCACCAACTTTGTGACGACCCGAATGATCCCATCCTTGTCTCTCTTCACCCTTAATCCCGCAATGACATTTGTCTTTTCAGGAAACGCTTCACTCTGGACCATTCCAATAATTTTCCTCTCTGCCCGGTCAATTTCTTCCTCAGTCAGTCTGTCTTCAATGATTGGACTCCTCTTCATAATGATGTCCACAAATCTTAAGACAAACGCCATGACTCTCACGTTTCTGATGAATGAGCTATGTCGAGTCAACCACCACGGATCATCTGTTTGAACCACTGCTGTCATAGTAGCTATGGAAACCTTCTTTTCCTTGAGGACTGCTTCTTCATCAACTATCCCTTGAGACATTGGCCATTTTGAAGGATCTGCTTTTAGCCATTCTGGTCCCTCCCACCATGCCAATTCCAACAATTTCTTGGGATTGCATCCTCTTGATGGCAGATCCGTTGGATTCATCACTCCTGGTACATGTCTCCAGTCTTCAGAATTGGTAATAGAACAAATTTCCTTCACCCTGTTGCCCACGAAGGTTCCCCAGTCATCATTCCTCTTAATCCACGCCAAAGCGGTTGTGGAATCACTCCAAAATACTGTGGGTACACTCGTCATGGATAATGCCTCTTTTACTGAAGTCGTCAGTCTTGCAGCTATTGTACAGGATAGCAACTCCAACCTAGGTATTGTAGCAATTTTCAGAGGGGCGACCCGAGACTTGGCTTGTAGCAACTGAATGGACACTCCTCTCTTGGTTTCAACTCGTAGGAAAACTGCTGCTGCATATGCATCCTTACTTGCATCCGAAAATGTGTGAATCTGATGACTTGCGTTCAGATCCTCACCTCCCGTAACATTTCTTGGTACTCTTATCTTGTTCATGACCTCAGACATCTCAGACCACCAATCTTCAAACTTAGACTTGAGTTCTCCCGTAATTTCAGAATCCCATCCACCTTTTTCAGACCATAGCTTCTGAAGAATTAACTTGGGGATGAGTACAGCTGGACAGAGGAACCCCAATGGATCAAAAATCTTCTGTAGTTGAGACAATACAACTCTCTTAGTTATTTTGACAGCAATTTCTCCAGGGATGACGTCACACCACAATGAATCTTCCTTCTTGTCCCATTTGAGACCAAGAACTGAAGTGACCGAATTTGGTGAGCCATCGTTGGAATGCTCCCATTGCCTCAGGTCCATTCTTCCTTCTGACAAAATCTCAGTTGACGTGTCTCTGAAATCTTCGTAATGTGTGGTTGAGGGTACTGAGGTGACGACGTTGTCCACGTAAAGAGATTTTGAAAGTTTCTGGGCTGTCTCCTTGTGGCAATCTTTGACTCTGGACAAATGATACTCGATGACAGCTCCAAGAAGGAAGGGACCACAGTTTAAGCCGAATACAACACGGTTGTGTCTGTATGTCTTGATTGTTGTGTGCTGTTCATCCTCCCACCATAGAAACCGCATGAAGTCTCTGTCCTCTTCATTCACTTTTACCATTAGAAATGCTTTTCGGATGTCTGCCAATACCCCAATTTTTCCAATCCTAAAACGTAGCAATATTGAAGGGATGAGCTCCAACAGATTTGGACCTTTCTCCAGACAATCGTTTAGGGATGGGCTTCTTCCAAGTTTACAGGACGCGTCAAATACAGGACGAATAGGCGTTGTCTTACTCTCCTTGATCACGGCTCTGTGGGGTAAATAGTGACACATTGCTGCAGGATTTATTTCTTCATTCTGGCATGTGGAAATGATATTTTCATCTTCCCAGCCCTTGAAAACTTGACCGTAGTCTTCTGCCTTTACTAATGAAACCAATTTATTCGTAGTATTCATAAGTCGTTTCTCTGCTACCGACCGATTGTTCGGAATGTTGACTTTTCCATTGATCCAGGGGAGTCCAACTGAGTACCGACCATCTTCATCTCTGCTAACAGATTCCATGAATGATTTCTTAGCTGCCAGCTCATGTTCTTGTCGGGACTTTATCTCCACAGGGTCATGAATTCCAATTGCTTCTAATCTCCAAAGCTCTGTCACTGAGGCGCTCGTCAAGTGCATGGATGTAACAGTCATAGCCATGGAAGACTCTTCTTTCTTCAATTCCCCCATCAATGTCCAACCAAGCCGAGTTTCAACTGCAGTCAGCCCATTCGATAATCTTTGAATATTTCCCGTGAGAATACTACCATAATTGTCAGCCCCAATCAACATTTCTACTTCTGCTGACTTGTTAGTATTCAGATCATTTATCCAAAGCCGTCTTTTTCTTAATTCTTTCATCCATGGACCCTTTTGAACTCTAGGAATTTCTCCACATAGCTGTTGGTTGTCGAAAACCTTCATTGAAGTCTTGAAATTACCAAAAGCTTCACTCAGATTGACTTGAAATAGATGATGATCTTGAGACTTGACTTGCGATCCACCAAACAACGCGTGGTTAAAGGTGACCTTCTTTTCAGACACAAGACCCAATTCATCAGCTGTTTTCTTCATTATGTATGAGCGTTGAGAACCGTTGTCTATCAGGACTCTGATTAGTCTTGACCGATTTCCGTTTGCTCCAGTGACCCGAACCATCAGCGTTTGTAGTACCACCTCCGCAGTGCAATTAAGCGTAGTTTGGACAGTAGGTACATCCTGACTTTCTTTGGTTGAGCGGCCTCTGCACATCAAAGTTTGGTGGAAACCACCACAAGTAGCACACTTGACAGATACTCTGCACGTCTTGACAAAATGACCCAATTTGAGGCATCTATGACAAACTCTCTTGGATTTGACCTTCGCCTCTCTCTCTTGTAGAGTCATCCTTACTGCAGAAGTACAAGCTTGACTTTCGTGCTGCTTCTCACAAAAAATACATGATGGCTTCGACCCCTGTCCATTAAAGAGACCAGCGGCTGTTGGACCATCATCCTCAGACTGAGACGAGAGCATTTTCTTCTTCTCATTAGGAAACTTCTTTTTCTCTGAATTTGACGAAAAACCAGACTTAGCAAGTTCCCTCTGTTCCTCTCGCTCCACTTCTTGCTTCAAAAATACCAGCAGGTAGTCCAGTTCATTCATGGGAGGGTCTTCATTTGAGTCTTCCTTCTCATAATATGGACTGCGTTGCCAGGCGACGAAAACATCTTCAGGTAAACAGGATTCGACCATAGGGAAGAGAAATCTTGACATTTGGTCTACTGTCACCCCTAACGACTCTAACGACCTCAGTTGTGATTCCAATTTGTCGTAGAGACTTGACAGAGTGAGCTTCTCTTGACCATCCTTACTTCTGTTGAGAATCATCTTCAATAGTTCACGAACATAGACCTGGATGAGCACCTTGGATTTCCCAAACCTCTCCTTCAATGCCTTAATGACCTTTGGGTAGTTGTCCTTAGATTGTGGATACCTTTCCACCAATGCATGAGCTCGACTACCGTTGACCATTGCTTGGAGCAGATACTGGAACTTGTCCGTCTCGTGCAAATCCCCATCATCGTGAATTTTTTCAAATTGGGCCCACCAACCCAGCCACTCCGTCAGCTCGCCAGAAAACCTCTTCAGCTTTATCTTCGGGAGTTGGTAGGTTCTGTTAGAATGGGACCCGGAACCGTTGCTCGGTATTCCAGTGTTGCTAGGTGTTGGTGTTGGAGGACGTTGGGGCGGACTGAGAAATTCATCGGCCTTCCAGATGGCTTGTGTAATCTTGCCCCGGTACTCTGAGGTCTTCTCCATCTCTTCATCCAACTCTTCGTCGACGGCACTGGCTTCCAGCATCAATTCAAAAATATTCTCATCCAGTTGCACTAATTTCTCTTGGTAGGTCTGCAATTCCTGGATATGGAGCTTTAACCCGGTCTTGTCAGGATTCTCTGCCGCTAAATCGGTCTCCAGGGCTGTAATCCTCTTAGTGACCGCTGTTCTTGTCGTCTTTCTTGACTTCTTAGCCTTCTCCATGATTCCGTACCGCTATGTCTGATGGTCAAACAATTCGACAAAAAATTGTAAGAAATCTTGTACTTGTCACAACGTGTTCTCTTCTTAAAAACTCGGGGTCACCATATGAAGAGAATCTACCTAATCTACCCGACTAAGTAATTCTGAATTGTTACGTGTGTTCAAGAAAACATGTGACGTGGGAAAAATGAGATTTCTTTCTAATAAAATAGACGGTTCGGATTTTAAATGACGACTGCTCAATAAACTGTACTTGATCCAACACCCATAATCATTCTTTTCTCTCTTGCTTTAATAAATCAGTATAATCAGAGAAATAAACTTTTACATAGGAGTGATCGTAATATAAAATGAATCTTTAGGTCTACAAGATACTCTGACCGCTCCAGAGAAACTCTACCAAAAGACTGACTGTACTTTTCCCAAACTTCCAATAAAACTAAGTCACAGTCAGTTACAGCTTATATAAATTGGACAGGTCATCGCCTTGTCCTTCAACTCAAATCAAATCTTACTTATAAGTCTCCAGGCTGAGATCCGAGTCTTGCTCAGTAGTGGTGTGATCGTCTGGCTTCTTAATTATCCAAGTCTTAAATTCAAACTTTATCACAGGAAGTGATTTTCTTTAATCTCTAAAATGACTTGGCTTGAACTTGAAATCTTTAATTTCCAAGTCCGATATTCAGAAACCAACCGCCACAGCACATTCCAATATCTGGCTCACTCTTAAATTCCTCGCTTCCTTCCCTTTTTGTACTGACGTCTCATGACTCAGGCCAAAAAGGGAATGAACTGTGAGAAATCAGGTGACGCGCCGCGCAGCCAATGCTCGTCTCGGATCTCCCCATAAAAACTCAAAAACTCAAAAAGCATATAATATTTTACAGATGTGCTTCAATAGCTTCGCCCCCCATTTACCAGAATTCGAATCAAATATTTTTAGTTTGGCCATGGTTGTCTTCGGTGTCAACGGTCGGATAATAGACATGGCGTATGTAATCATTTTTGGAGCTAAAGAAAATTATTAATTAGGAAAAATTAGCACAAATTAATTTAGGAATGTCGTTTGTGCCAATTACCATGAGTTATGAACGCCATTTTGACACATTCCGGAAAATTGTCTTCTAATGTGTGTGTGACTTCACTCATTAAGTCCAACACTGTTTCAAATATAAATTGAAATAATCGCAATTTGAATTTAATTTTTAAAAAAATGTATTATTTTTCAAAATATTTACCTGAATAATTGAGGCCAACTGTTTTTCCGTGTAACCAGACGGCATGCTGATCAAAAATAAAAGTTTTAATGTCACAAAAATTATAAGTTCCTAGCGTTGATGATTGTGACTCGAGTCAAGTGTACAATTAAAACAAAAGCTTAGTTAATTAATTGTCATTCAATTTAATTAAGTGGAACTTATGAGTTATGACACGTATGCGTTGTGGTTTGTGTATCACGTGATTGAACAATGCGCAATGATGAAATAATGTAGTGTGTTTCTGTATTATGTACAGTGTACGGTACTGGACTCAACAATTCTATTCTAGCCATAACAAATAATTGTATATTGCGTGCATGCATGGATGAGGAAAATGAACTAGGATGACCTTGAAAAAATTTTCTGTTCATAATTTTTTTTCTACACGCAGATCATCACGTCAGTAATCCGGTACAGAATTTCAGTTGCAATTTAAACATTCTTCTATTCTATTCCACTCGCATTTTCATGTCCATACATGCAATATGCAGTTTCAAGAAATTAGATCGGTTTTGACGTACAGTGCAGAGTGCACAAAGAGAATGTTTCCCAATATATAATAAATGCAAATAGTCCTACATTGAAAATAGGGAGGAAATACGCAAATCCATCCCGAATGCCCGAATTTCCATAACTTCGTAAGGAGATGTGATGAACTCACCCGTTGCCGAGAACCAATATAATGGCTACCGTTTTTTCACCTAACAGACTATATTGAGCATCTTTACAATCAAAATTCATTCAAATGATTAAATTAGGACACCATCCAAAGTCAAAAGTCAGTCAAAGTTTTCCTTGACTGAACTTGCGCTCGCACTCGCGAGTACACAAAATTATCCAATGTTACATCATTATTATTAATATTATTTAAACGCAATTAATTAAATAAATTGTGCATCGAATATTTCGTAAGAGGGTTTCTGTGGAATCCAGGATAGTTTCTATCTCCTATTCCTGTGAGAAATAGAATTGTCATAGCATGTCTTTTTTGATAACCTACAAACACATATATGTATCCGAATGAACGCGTCTTCCATTTGAAAAATCGTTTCCAGATACCGGTGTTGTCTATTTACCTCTACTAAGAGAAATACTTTGCGATGGGAGATGGGACGGGACCACACGTTATGGCAAATGCCAATTAATGCGTGTATTTCTTTATTAAATAAAAAAAACTGAGATAGAATGGAATCTCTGTATATAGACCCTCTTTAAAACGTACCCAAAAATTTGTACCGCTACACGTACTATGAAGAGACTTGACCTTTTAGCACATGGGATTGTGTGTCAGTCCATTCATTCGTGCTGGTGTACATCTTGAAATATCAATATAATGACAACTAGACTAAAGCGAGATTTCCTTAAGAACTGCTTTAATTTTATCGTGTCTATAGAGCAATCTAGTCACAATACAATAGTATGACAGCCGTTGTTGCAGCAAACTGTAGCTTCCATAACATGTTTGACTGTACATTTGTGGCAAGCATGTGAATTGACAGACAGACGGACAGCGAGATTCTAAAGGCCCCTGGAGGATTGTCGTCCCTGGGCTAATAAATTTAAATTCAGAGATGGTATATGCGCTCGATGCGCATTCCCAAGTATCTTGGCTATTTTGAGACGAACGTAAAGTGCTTAAGTTAACTCTGCTAATTAATTACGTACCACAAAGGAAAGCCTTACACATAGGTACGAACCGAAAGGACATTATTTTATAGGTTAACATTGACAGAAGAAATTATTAAACTGTTGACGCACAACATACGTGTTAATTTGAAACGCAAGCTAAAGATGAAAAATACTTTTAGTTTGGTCTATTTGAGTCAAAAGCTTTCAGTTGCCTCAACATGTTCCATGAAAATTTCTTTCGAGTTTTTTTTGCATATATTTTATTATGTGGACAATTCTACTTACAGGTAATTTTTAAAATTGTGTGTGCGGAGGAAATTTAAAATTTGATTTATTTTTCACAGGATGTCGAAGGGGCTGAAAAAATTGGAGAAAGTAATAATTCGACTTACTTGGGCTGCTACGGTTTATTTGAGTTTGTACAAAATCCAGGTGCATGGCGTTATGATCGCGAAGGTCATGAGCGGTGTTCAAGCTATTGCTTGGGATTGGATCGGGTTAGTTTTTGTTGACATTTTATTAATAGCTCAACTTTATAGAAAATGTTTCTAAAATTTTTAGGGTGGTTCAAGATTGTTTGGAATCAAGGGTGCTGTCTGTACATGTCCAAGAGTGAAACAATTTTATATACAACGTAGGGTTCCTGACAAATATTGTGACTTGTATTGTATTAACAATAATACAGTCAAAAATTGTGGTGGAAATTTTGCGTACTCAGTGCATTGTAATGAAAAGTCAGGTCCAGGTGAAATTCCTTGCCGGTCTTTAATACAAAAACCACCAAAGGAAGATAACTATGAAGAATTGGTTCAACCAAAACAAAATTACACTGGCCATCCAAAACTTATATTTTCATGTGCAAAGTTAGCAGTGCAAAGAAATATTTACCTAACTGGCTCTAACTTCCAATTCCCCGGACTCTTGTGCCAAATATTGTCTTAATAGAAATGAAACTGTTTACTGGAATTGGACGCTAACTAAATACATAGCGATGAGATCGACTCACTTTCTTTCTGGATGGGCATCAATTTGTAATTGTCATGCTCAAGAATCAATTTCACATTGGGAAGCTGTGGATCCAAAAAATTGTAATATGA
This sequence comes from Protaphorura tricampata, assembly GCA_034698835.1. Lineage (NCBI taxonomy): Eukaryota > Metazoa > Arthropoda > Collembola > Poduromorpha > Onychiuridae > Protaphorura > Protaphorura tricampata. The sequence continues at coordinate 719 of JAQGCB010003127.1, read as the reverse complement.
CTTGCCCTGGGGATAAAAAATTTAAATGTGGTGGAGAAAATGATATTTATTCAACAGTTTATGATTTGGGAACAGAAGAAACAGTCAAAGCAATCGCCACTCCCCTTAAAAATTGTGCCTTTCTTCTAATTTTTTGTTCGGTTTTTATTTTGTGGCGTTAATTAAGAAATTCTAATCAACAGTGCTATATAAGAAAAGTCCATACAGTGTATAAAATTTAAATCTGTCGAATGAAGTTAATAAAGAATTGGGTAGCTAAAGGTTGGAATACATTTTTAACACGTTTCCATGCTTCTGGAATTATCTTGTCCGTCTGCTCTCTGTCCGTCCGTCCGTCCGTCCGCGCTACTGCTCATCTGTCATCTTGCGAAGTCAATATAAACACAAGCAGACTAATGTACTATTTTTTGGACCAAATAAGCACCGTTGTCAGTATAAATAAGTATAGAATAGGTCCAAAAGCACATAACTTCTGTGTTTACCAATGTTGCAGCAGGAGAGAGCAAAAAGTAAAAATTAATTTATCAACCTTACTTTATGTTGTTTGGATTTTTAGTCAAAACGGTGGGGTCTAACGCTACGTTTATGGTCGTCACTTTACTGCCGAAATCTTCACTTTTCAGCAAAATAACGGTAGCAAAGTATTTTTGAGCCATTTATGGTCGAAAAGCAAAATCTTGCTTTGCTTTTTCTTTGCTTTCATTTTACTTTGTACTTTT
>JAQGCB010003126.1:0-10259 GCA_034698835.1 Protaphorura tricampata | reverse complement strand
CAAATGGGAAGCAACTCGCAAAAAGACACACGAAATGCACAAGATGTTTGATTCAGCCTCGGCTATGTCAATTAATGGGTGGATTTTTTTTTTAAAAAAAGTCAAGGACCACACTGTATGTAGGAAATGAACGTTATTCACTTGGTATAAAGTTATATGCAAAAAAAGCCCTCCCACAACTCCAGATTCTATGTATATAATCTGAAAAGTAAAGGAAGTAAAGTAATAAAAACGATTTTTAAAAGATGTACAGTTAAGTAGTACAATACATACGGGATACGGATACGAAGGAAATAGAAATGTCTCAAGATTCTGAATCTGTCTAAAGAAAAAAGTGAGCTATTTTTTTTTTTGGTTCCCGTGTCGGTAGAGTAATAATTCCTAGTACTATTCCTCACACAAATGGCCCTGGCTCATGGCTCGGCCCTTTTTCAAAACTGCAATGGAAACCCTGAAAATTTGTATCCCTTCCTGTCTTGACTGAAGAATGAATGAATTTTTATGAGAACCCAAACCCAAAGCCAAAGAAGCCATGCAAAGGAACCAGAATCGAAATAATCCTAGTCATAATTCATTTCTTATGAATATTCAACTCTTACTATGTGTAGTTACGAGAATAAATGTAAAATGCCAAGTGGTGAGTGTAATATTTCAGGAAATGTGGATACATTAGTCATGAGAGCTTACAAGAAACGATTTCAAAGGAATACGTTGGGCGGTTGGGCGTGTCTTGTCAAATAATACAAACAGCAGAAGAAAAAAAATCTGGACAAAGCCACGCGTTAAAATATAATGCTTAACAAGGCGTATCAAATTGGAATACGTTCGTAGACTCTTCCGGAAGTCTTTTCACATGAATCAAAAAAAAAGTTTGAAAAATAATTATTCAAAGTTTTTATTGCACTATTTGTACAGGCACGTATAGAATTTACATATGTACATATGCGATTCAGTTTTCGTTGATTGTCTTATATTCCAGACAATGTCCTATTTGGATTCTTTAATCTGGGTCACCCCAAATCACCAGACACATAAATAATATTTGTTTTGTTTTCCTGAATACATTTGTTGGGCTGTAGACTGGAGAAATACATTCGATTCAATTGTATACGCGCATAGGAAACGATTTCCACTGAACAAGATATGAAAATTTTCACGTGAATTATTATCAAGAAGTTTCCGGTGAATAAATCCTCAAAGTTTGATTTGAATTGTTCTGAAATACTCAAATACTCAAGGGAAAAATACCTATTGAAACGCTTACATACGTTACGTACGTACGTACGGTTTGAAACGGGACAAAAGGGTATTTGTATCGAAATCGCAAACACTACGCTGTACGCTCCTTCAACAACTTTAGTTTGGAAATGTTATTCTAGTGGGAAAATACAGTACAGATATGCTTGGAATCTAATTCAATTAAATGACTTGTCGACAACTATGAAATTATGAAATTATTATGAAACTACTGATATTGAAATTCGATCAATTAATATAGATATGCTGGTATGGCTGGTTTTGTGGCATTTCGAAAATGCAACAAAATATCAAGTCCGGTGCTTGTCTGTTCTTTCATTACTTTCCGATGGCTTCCGTTGAATTTCTAATTCAAATAACTTCTAAAATCCTCCTGGAAGAATTTTTCAAATTTTGAATAGTTAGCGGTGACCTCGACGGAAAGAATCAGGTTGAATCGAACTGGCAGTTCAGAATATATTTGAAGTCATTGTTGAGAAAAAATGGACGTCGGTACTGTACTAAATACGAATTTCAACTTTTTACTCCAATTGGTTTGAATCGGATGAAGTTTCTATTGTTCGATATTTTTATTGAATCAGAACTGAACAGATTTTGTGCCTGCACCGATTTCGAGATTTGAGGAAGGGCCATTGTGTAAAACGGAAGTACTAGGAGCGGTTAATTGATAAAATAAAATTCTCAATAAGTGAATCTCAAAAATTTGACAAGACGCCGAAAGTGCATTTGACATTTAGCGCTCATAAATTAAAATTGAGTATAGTTCCATGGAGTCCGTCCTGATTAAGGTGGATATTTCCATTGTGGAATTTTTATGTTTCACTTGAAGTTTCAAATATTTTTTAATATTTCTTTTCACTCCTAATCCCTATTATGGCCTCAGGTTAGACGGATTAATTTTACCATGAATGCATTACGGTTAGCCAAGTTACCGAAATTTTTTTTGATGCATTCATGTGTCAAACTCCATATTCCAAAACAGTAGACCTAAAATTCTGAAGGATATAAACAACGGCCACGTTCAAATCAAATTTGACCAATTACAGGAGGAAGAGATCCAACTTTTTGACATGTAACACTTCTTGGCACAAATTCCCCAGAGATCTACGCGCTACTACGCTACGCACAGGAACTGGGACTGGATATGTACTGTGATGTGAATAGTATACGATGTACATAAATCTTAGCTAAGAATTTTGGACGTGTCATACTTTGTGAAGAAGATTAAGATCCCTTTTCATAATCCTGGCTGTGCTGTGGCTCTGTCTCACGCCAAGTCAAAATGTACACTCCTTGTTTTATCTTTTGGAGTAGCTTTAGCTTTAGTTTCACAGAAATAAGACTTTGTATTGTACTCGAGCGTACGTACTCAACCAGGTTAGACAAAGAAAGTAAATAAATACAGTAGAAAGTCCCAACTAGGAACACGAGTGTACAATGGTGGAAGTAGAAAGTCTTGGGAATTATGGGAATCCAAGAAAAAAGTGTGCGTTCCAAGAGTAGTCCTAGTCGCAGGTCGTAGTCGTCATAAGTTGCATTTCTGGGAAAGTAGACGTAACGTAACCGTAATAACATGGAATGCACTCTAATATCGTCACATGAAAAAGCATTTTTGTCGGTAACTCTACCGCTATAAATTTTGAGAATTTTCTGGGGTTCCCCTGTAAGTCACTTTTTATTTTGACGTCTTAATAATACTCGTTTCTTTAGGAATAACCTGAAAACGGACAGCTGCAAGCTGTTTGGGAGAGCACTGCGTAAATACTCGCTTTTCTAATTTGTGTTTATAGCTTATGATGCCTTTCCGTCTGGCCAATTTTGCAATAATCCATGGGTATTTTTATTAGAATATGTACACGAAAATGGGGGCTTATTTTGACTCACCCAACCGTAGAGGAACGCCTTGCCCGATTTACTCGTGATATGATAGCTAATTGGATAGTCTGTGATTTGATTTGATTTGATTCTTTATTAGCGTGATATTCCAAAGCATTCGAACATACAAGTACGCAAATTGATTGTCTTAACATGGAAACACGGTACGATTCTCAAGGAACAAAAATTGTTCCTTGCTCGGAATCTTAAAATAAGGCGTCAGACAGAAGGTCACACTGACTTTTCTTCAGGTTTTAACCCATGATTACATGGACTCAAAGAAGGACATCTTAGGGCCACACTATGACCTAGGTCAAATGGGTCAATCGAACAGCACGACAGTGACGGTCAGCTAGTCAAGGCGTACCAAGTTTTTTAGATCCTTGTTATCACCCATTTGTACAGGCGAAGACTCAGCTTAACTGTACAGACTTACCAATTCAGTCCCATTTTCCTGAAATTGTAACCGGACTTATAGAAACTTATGTGACTCAAAGAAAAACTTGATTCTAAACTCTGTTTATTCAGTACTGCTCGAAGCACAGTTTAGGTAAGTCCATAAAACGCATCCATGGTGGTGCATTATCACTCAAATTCCGCCCAAGGTTACATGCGGAAATACGATTACACGTGTGTCTGGATTGTAAGACAAACGACGAAAGAGTGTAGATGAACAAAAAATATGTATTTCGAAAATACTGTATTCTAAATGTAAAGTTCTTTTTTTAAAAAAAGGTAAAAAATGTATTTCGTATTTTCTGGACAAACTTTTGTGTTCCGAATCCGATTGCTTCGAATACCGAATACTTTTTCTGCGATAGAGATTGCCGGCCCAATCAGGTTTGATAGAAGATGAATTAGATCAGATGACAAAAAAGCATCATCCACGACGCACATTCATTTTCACTATTAAAAATTAGGTAATTACCTAAGATTCAACACAAACGAATGTTACATGTTACTTTAGAAAGCATACTAGTTAGTACTCCAAAGACAAACGAATTTCGCAATATCTCTATCCATATATATTTTTTAAAACTATAGAGAATCAGTAAATATATTTGCGCAAACCTTTGTCACAAAAGTTCTCCTACAGAAAATTCTTTTTCTGGATTTGGCCGAACTTTCCATACAAAAAATTATGCTGAAACCCACATATAAAAATACACCATGATTAATTGACGTATCTGAGGCTGAATCAAACATCTTGTGCATTTCGTGTGTCTTTTTGAGAGTTGCTTCCCATTTGGCCTAGGGATTTACATATTAATTATGTAGTTACCCTAGTAGTAGGAAAAACCAATGGTGAAAAACGTCTTTAAAGCAAGCGGGAGGAGAGCAGGTCCGAGGAATTGAACCCCAGCACAGCGAAAGGGATCTGTACGCCTGTCCTGTACCAAGACCAAGACTACGCCATATGATAGACCAAAACCCCCATATAAAGTACTTTGCAGTAGCAATTGTAATTGAATTAATAATTTCTGACTTGTTGGAATTGAAAATGTTAAATGTTCATGTTGAAAATTATTTACACAATACGTGCGTTATTCTGAAATTGTATTCTGAAAATACATGCATTCTATTTCGATGAAACATTATTATGCATAGGTATGTTGATCTTGCAGTATTTTGCTTTCAATACTGTAAATGTCCGATTAAGCGCCCGGTGTTTAATTAAAATTTGAACTTTCGTCCCGGCGTTTATTCGAAGCCCGCCCGGTGTATTTTTAAACCAATGGGTGTACACAAGAGTCTGTTCTAGACCCGGCGTTTATTCGGAGCCCCGTCCGCGGCTATAGAAGCCCTGGTTAATATTGCGAGCCTAATTTTATTTTCTGGACAATGCATTGCATTGTCTGGGGCACATGGAAAATGTCAAGTCCTTGGAATTTCCGTGCTCCTGAATTGTGGGAAAAGTGAATAATTTTGAACCCTCGTTTTATTCTCCGGTCAGTGGTCGGTGTGTCAATTTTTTCGTTTGATTTTGAGCATTCATTCTTCATCATTTGCGACCAATTTCAAGACGGTTCTTCCTTTCCAGTTTTTTGGACAATTAATCAGTGCTTGATTTTGACCTCCAAGGACTTAGTTTCAAGGGTCAACTTGTACTTCCATTCCATTCAACTCAACCTTTGTGGCCACGTCATGGTAAAAATTATGTATTTCATTTTCCAATTTTGAATTAATGTCTTGACTTTGAATTTTTTTCCCTTCCATTTTGCCATGATTTGCAAAATATTTTATTCAAAAATCCTAATGTATTTTGTATTTCTATCCTAAAAATGTTTAAAAACTGTAAAGTAGGAAGAAAGATTTGACCTGAACAAGCATATGCCTAATTAAAATATACCGGTAGGATATTTGGCCGGCGTTTCGGCAGGCTTCGTTTTTTAAAAATGTTTTGGTTAAGGATAATCAGTCGGGGAAGAGGGGGGGGGCGGTCGAATACTCTAAAAATACCGAGTTGACTGATTTGTCGACTACCGAATGAATATTTTCTGGCGCACTAATTAATTTTGGGGCTCATTCGAGGTTGGACAGTCAAATCCAAATCGTATTTAGTTTGTTAGTTTGGATGGATCCGTGGTTTTTTAAAATAAAAATTAACATTCGTTCTGCATGCGGGTGTAGGAAATTGGGGACCCATTCTGCCTTGAATTTGCATGGCATTGGTACTTCTTGGGTTCAGTTTCGGTCAGCTCAAAATGGGAATTTTAAAATGTGCACACTAATACGCTTGCCATAATTTTGCGGGTTTATATTTGTTTTGTGAAATTAATAAATCAATTATAAATGTTAATTAGTTACTGATGATACACTGCACTGTATTCTATTCAAGTTCATGTAATGTTGTGCTAAATAATTTTCAATGTAATTGCTCATTTCAGGTCTTGTGAGTGAGTTTCACTACTAATCCACTAATCTTGCACTGTTGCACGTTGCACTGCCTTCCTTGATTGTTACACGTTTTGCTTTATTTTGATTTGATTGACTTGACTTGTTTGGGTTGAGATTGGGGATTGCTGCTCCTGTACATCACTTCACTTTGTCCATTAATTTGTTCCTGAATATAAAATCAATCGTGAAAATGAAGATGTATAGAGTAAACATCTACATGGTTTTTGGTTTTGGTTTCATTTTAAAACTACTTAACTGCATGGCTTTGCTTACTAATATGAATGTTTTGCTAATTATTTGTGATTTCTCGTGCATGTTTGTTTTGGAGAAAATCATTTTTGGGGCCATCAATTAAACTAATATTTTATATTTAGTATCAAATTGAGAAGAGGAAAGAAATGGCTCACGAGGAAGCCATTTGGACTGCTGATTGGTTTCAACCTGAACCTGGGGCAGAAGGTGTGAGCAAAATTGTAACTGGATCTTTGGATGATACTGTAAAGGTAAGTTTATGGAGAACGTTGGATTTTTCAGCTGTAATTATTATATTAAATTAATTAGTAAATAAATAATTAATTTTTCTCTCTGTTTTAACTTAAGGTATGGTCATACGAGAAAGGGAATTTAAATCTCGAGAAGACTCTTTTGGGACACAACCTGGGTGTACTCTCCGTTTCAATTGATCCAAAAGGAAAATTCCTTGCATCATCTTCCTTGGACTCCAATATTAGCATTTGGGATTTGGAGACTTATGAGCAAAAAAGGAAGATTGAGTCTGGTCCATTGGAAAGTTGGACTGTCCAGTTTACTCGTGACTCACAATTCATTCTCACAGGAAGTGGAGATGGAAAAGTTGAAGTATTTAGCGTCGAAACAGGGAAGAAAGAAAAATCATTGGAAACCAAACAGAAAATGTCTTTGAGTCTTGCGACGAGCCCTGACGGAAAGTGAGTACCTAATTTTTACATGTTTAACGTATTTTATTGTTTGAACTTCCTAGTAGTACCAATATTAATTTTCGAGTTTTTAAAATGGTATTTTTTGTAAACTAGGTGGATTGCGTGTGGGAGTACGAATGGACTTGTTAGTTTGTTGGACGGAGCAACCGGAGCTCATTTCAAAACATTGGAAGGCCATGCCATGCCTGTGAGGGCCTTGGCATTTTCACCTGACTCAAAACTTCTTCTCACGGCCTCAGATGATAAACATGTCAAAATCTACGCAATGTGAGTTGTACAAATTTAAACTTTTGACTTTGTAATTGTAATCTCCCTTCCCTACTAAAATTATTACTCTTTAAATTTACAGATCCGATTTCCAAGTCGTGGGAACAATGAGTGGACATTCATCATGGGTTTTGGGTGTGGCGTTCTCTCCAGATGGAACAAGTTTTGCAACTTGTAGTTCTGACAAAAGTGTTAGAATTTGGGAGTTGAGTACAAAATCATGTTCTCATATGTTTACTGATGCTCATACTGATCAAGTTTGGTCTGTGTTTTGGGGGTCTGATACAAAATTATGCTCCGTTGGTGAAGATAGAGCTATTAATATTTATAGTATTATAAAGTAGAGCTAGAGTAGAATAGTGGCTTCAAAAATTTGTATCATTTCAAATACATAATTAATACCTACACAAATTATACAGTTGATAAGAGATATAATTTAAGAGATACCGTTAATTTTGTTGAAAATTCCTAACTTTACATATAATAAATTTAATGACCTTTGGTTATCTTGTAATATATAATTAAAATGTACTCGTTCTGTTTATAATAAATTATTATATTTTTGTCCAATGAATTCTATCCATTCGCTATTCCATTAAAAAATTCAGTTGAAAAATATCCTCCCAAATTCCTTTGGGGGATAATAAGATCGAAAATTGTTACAAAATAATTATGTTATGAAAAAGTATTATTTATTGTCACTTATTGTTATTGTTTCTTGTAAAATTACAAACTTCAGATTTATTTATAATTGAATTTCCATTGAAAAGGAATGTAGTCTTTTTTTTTTTAATTTGAGCAGGAAGACATTAATTTAAAACAGAACACATTGTTTCCGTACCGTCAACATTGAGCATTTGGGAATAAGAAGAGAATACATGAAATCAAATCAATATAAATAAAAAAAGAACACAAAAAAGGAAGTCTTCACGTAGAATCAGCATTATTTTTAGTTGTTTTCTTGGCTCGAATACCCTTTTTAGTAGGGCCAACGGGACATGGCTTCTCTGCACTTTCAGGGGGAAGATCTGGGGAGTGTGCGTCAGCAAAGACAGGAAGATTTTTAGCCAAAGCTGCGTCCAACATCTCTCGTACTCTTGAGCCTATCAGAATTAGAATGTCAAACAGATTAATATTAGTGATTTGTAATTCAGTAGAGATAAATATTTAATTAATTACCTCGAATTTCAAAATGATCAGATCCAAATAGGTACAAAAATAAGGCTGCACAAAGTGCGTCGAAAGATTTGTGTTTTGTGATAAGGTCTTTTGGGTCATACAGATTGGAAGCATCAGTGTAGAGTTTATGAGCATCCACAATGAATTCAATTTTTTCTGGTGAGCTGAGTTCCATTTGAATGAGAAGAGACTTTGCAACTGAAATTAGTACAATCAGAAGATTTTAGAATTGCTATAAATTCAATAAAATATTCTACTCCTATCATCTAAAACTTACCAGGTTCATAGAAGAATGGCAAATAAATACGTTCCAAGGCTAATCTGGCACCCTTCGATGAGAAAATTTTCGAAAACATTGTCATGGACGTTGGGAAATTGTGTAAAATCCTAAACATTCCACGCAAGTGGTGTCTGGAAGCAGTTTGAATTAAATCCCTACAGACCGGGCCTTTCGTGAAGACGGCATAGCTTGCCTAAAAATAAAAAACCAAAAATTAATTACTTTAAATGGAGATAACTGCAACTACAATGCATAAAAAAATTCGCCGTCTCACCAGTAAGTGAAGATATTGAATTGCGAGTGGAACAATGAACGGGTGTGAGCAGACGTAGCAAGTACATTTCAAAGAATGGAAGAGGAAGTTAGGTGTCCGAAGTTTATGGACTATTGGTGAGAATATATCACCTTTCTCTTCATTCCGATCTCCTTCGGTGTAATGATAATCTGGCATAAGGATGGATTGTATTGAAAAAACAATGTCCGGAATGTTGACCAGTCTCTGCAGAGCAGATAATAAAAATTAAATTGATGAACTGAAAAAAATAGATTAATACTTCTTACTTTGTAGTCCATAGGAATGCCACAATTCTTAAGGGTCGCCATTATATTCTCACGACGAATCGGGTTAGCTGGGTCATCGACAACTTCAATTTTTCCTTTAAACAATTTGTCCAGACTCAAAATCGTCAATTCACAACTGTCGTAGTGTTGAGCAAGCATACCTGCCTCAGCCAGCGGAAGCAGGGATTGAATTGCTCTACATTAAAAAAAAGAGAATGATCAAAAATAATTCTGTGTGCCATTTTAAATTATGGAATGAAGTCTAAACTGACCTGCTCACAAATCCCATTTTTTGAGTGAGGTAAATGAAATCCGCTGCAAAGATCCTCATTTCACTAAACTTTCCACTTGTTTTGAGCATTTCTATCACCAAAGGCCCCATGTGCATCACAGATGAGAGTAAAAAACTATTGTGTAAAATATCGGACCAACCTGTCAAAACAAAACAAAATTAAAAATTCTCAGAAGACTCAGAAAAATTCTTAAAATCACACACGAATGCAAAATAAAATTACTACGTACCAGATTGCCGATAATTTGGAGTTCTAGCCATCCCGGCAACGTGCTTGAATGCTTCCTTTGCAAGGCTGACAGGACTCATTTCACTCATCGATGTAGGCACTGCACTGAAATCAATTTTTAAAGACACATCCAAAGCACGATATTGTGCAAGTAAAAAATAAGTTTCTGCCATGATGTGATGACTAAAGTCATAATTATCCATCTCTTGTCGGAATTTAAAAAGCGGTGCGAGTTGATTCAATCCATTTTGGTACTGAAAAGGCAGAAAAATTGTGGTTCGAATTAACTTTGTATTGGCCGCAAAAGTTAAACATTTTTACTAAAAGACTATACTTACATCTTTTGTATGAAGTGCAGATGTGGCCTTCGCAACTTCCAGACGCCACAAATACGGTCTTGCGGATTTTAAGATTGCATCATTTAATTTCCAAGCTTGATGAAAATCAATCTCGATTTCAGCG
>JAQGCB010003125.1:0-10260 GCA_034698835.1 Protaphorura tricampata | reverse complement strand
GCACTCTACGTACATAAGGAAAATCCAAACCGTCTAAATATGGCACGTCTGACATTTTTTGGGTCAAGGCAAGATACAGAATTACACACGGACTCATTTATTCATTTGGCGGACTTGAATGAGAATCCAGCGGATATTTATGTTAAGTTACAAACAGTTGATAATTTAGAAGAAGAGTTAGGACCACTTTATCTTAGCATAAGATACGGAGAGATTCAAGACAAGGAGGCTTTTGAACGAGTTTTTGGAAGTCTGTCTGAGTTCATTGGAACCAGAGAAAAATGAGACAAGAGAATTGTGAGTATCCTAAGTTGACTTTAATAAATGTATTGAAAATTAATTCATTCGTCAATTTGTGTATTAATTTTCACAAATACATTTATATAACACTTAGTTCAAAATTTGAACTAATTGTTATATAAATGTACTTTGAACTTCAAATGTGCATAGCAAATCCAATTCCTATCATTCAGCTCAAGTTCCCTTTAATCTTAATTACTTCTTTCAGGTTCATAACAGTACATGCCCTTTCAGTCATATTTAGTACTGGACTAACTAAAATGTTCCCTCAAATTTTCTAAACCACTCCCTAAGGCTATGATCGCATAATGGTCATAGCTTAAAAAATATGCGTATAAATTCGATTAGAAATGCTGGAATAATATGTATACATTTTTAATCAAATCTCTTATTTCAAATTTTCACAAGGGTCACGTTGCACTGAATTCAAAAAAAAATTATAATCAAATATCATAATGTGTACCAAACGCTGGTAATAGGGTTTAACAATAAAAAAAATACAAATATGGCCGATTAGTTCATTATTAGTGACCATTTCTCATAAAAACATTATTAGAACATTAGAACTAAAGGTTATATCGTACAATTTACGAAAGTTTTTGAAAATGAATGTCAAGAATTATAAAAGAATAGTGAGAGATTGATTGACTTACACAAAAGTTATAAAAAAACTGTTCTAAATATTTAAATCTTTCAGGTTGGGTGTAGCAGAAGTTTGAAGAAGTTGAGCTTCTATGATTTGTTTGCACTCTTCCAGTTCCTCGTCGTCCAGTATTGCACTAATTCGAATCTCTGTGGTCATAGGGAATTTCCAAGTAGAAAAATTGAGGAAGCAATCTTCAACTTCATCGACACTAACGATGATCTTCTTGAGATTTTTGAAATTTGAACTCTGAAGAATTTTCTCAAGTTTATCTTTTGGAACTCGCTTGAAGTCCAAATCCAGAGTCCTGATTGTGTCCCCATAGTTAGCAATGAAATCCGTGGTCATGTTATGCAAATGAGGTCGTTGTCTTTGTGATTCGTACCAAAGAATTAAAGTTGAAGCACAGAGATGTATGTTTTTTGCATTGGCGATGGAATAAACTCGGCTATCCTGATTGGACTCCGATTGCGATTGGAATGGAAGAAGTATGTCCCCGACATACGTTTGTAATTTACTTGGAGTTTCCAGTCTTATAATTGTATGCCGACCCTCTAGTTTTGTTGCCTCTTCACACCAAGTTGAACATACGAGTCGGCAGGACTTCAAGCTCCTCAAGCTCAATCTACTGAACACATTATTCAAAATCTGCAAATTAGAATAGAAATAATAATTTGGATTAGGATTCTGAGTAATTTTGAATTTGATTGAATTGTTATTTTGGCACTAATTCTGAATTTACCTCTGGTAAGAGAAGTGGATGAAGATTGAGCGTTTTCCCGTCTTTGGCTTCTTGTTCGCCTTCGTGCTCCATTACTATTATTGTCTTTTTGTCAAATTCTGCTGCGCAATCTAAATAAAATTTAGAATTTTATCTTTTTTTAATAAAATTCAAATTGTAGTCAAAATGCGAATACTGTTAGGATCAATTATGCTTGCAAAAAAAAAATCTCAGAACAGACCTCTCTCTGGTATGGTCAAATTAAACCAATTCAATTTAGTTGGGACTAAAGAAGGTCCACCTACCATTCGGTTATTCTCAGAAATTACTTGTGAGCTTGCGAGTTTTTGACAGGTTTATGAGCGAAACTTTCTGCCAAATTAATTATTCCAGATATTTTTTTTGCTTACAATTGTGAAACCTTTCTCATTGTCAGAATTATTACCAATCTTGCAATTTAATAACAAAAACGAAATGATTATTTACCTTTTTCTGAAGTCAAAATCCACGGAATAGTTGTCTTCAACACAAAAGTCTTGGAATGAATGTACACTTTTCACAGGAGTACACGAGAGTACGACAATATATATTCGTTCGTCTCATAAACGATGACAATACGTGAAGGCAGTTGAAAAAGTTACCTGAAACGTAAAGGGTCTTTCTGAGTCGGACTGATTATCGTACTATACAGGTTGTGTCAAAACCAACCATTTTTTTCATTGGAATTTCCTCAACTTTAACTTAAACCTGAGGAGTGAGATAGTTATTTTTAGGGAATTCTCCAGCTAGCTGTTTTGTTCTGAGTTTATCCGTCTTATGAGCCCAATTATTCTATGAAACTTTCTAAGAAAATATGAAGTTTGTCAATTGTTTAATTTTGTTGGCCGGACTCGGGTATCTTCTGAACAAATACGTCGAGAATCTGAGAATTTTTGGAATTTCTCCAGAATTTCCGATATTTGAGTTCACATTTTTATTTACAGCTCAAGCGGTAAAGCGCGCAGCGCAGTCAGACACCACGGCTCATAGGACGCGCAGTTAAATTTCGATTAAAATGGATATTCCGCTTTTTAGATGAAGTTAAGATTAAGGAAATTCGGACAAAGAAAAAGTTGGTTTTGACACACCCTGTATACGATGAACCCCAAACAAAAACGAATTACACCGAACGTAACGTAACGTAAGTAAGTACAGAAAGGGCATGGAAATGAACCCAAAAAAGCACAAATCCCAAATGACAGAAACGGACGAAAGAAAATTGACCACTTCTATTATGCTATTTATGCTTTCGAAAATGTTGCATTAGCACTAATACTAAAATACTCTTCAGTAGCAATCTCAATTTTTCTAAACGCGACTTAAAAACGCATGTAGGTAATTATAAACCCAATATAATTAACCGCCCTGATCAATTAGAAGCAACCCAAGAGTAGACCTCAATTCTTTTTCATAATCTTATTTTTGGAATTGCAGATTTTTATTCTGATTTTAGAGTTCAAAGGATTAGGTACTTCTCTTTTCCCAATATTTTGATAGCAATGTTCAACTTTTTATACGTTTTGTTAAGCATTAGCTAATTTTCATCGAAAAACTGAGTAAAAATTAAGTTCTCAAAAGAAAATTGTTCTAATCTGAACAAATTACTTTCGTTAGCGGACTTGCTTCTTTGCAATTTGCAAAACTTTAGTACAACAGATTATGCAATGATTTAAGAATAAATTCGATTTACTTACTAATAAATAAATGACAGGCAGGCTGCCGGAATGAGTGTGAATGATTGGATTAGGAACACAAGTGATTTGCAACTGATTCTGAGTGTAATGACAAACAAAGAACCAAGGTCATTTTTGTTTTCTCGTCGTTAAATGAGTCATAAACTTAAAAGAACTTTCTTGAAATATATGGACATACAACACAAAGAAGCCATGATAAGACTGTATGTTGTAAGAAAATAATTATCTTGGACTTTTGCACTTGCATTGAAACAGACCTCAAAACTTGCATACAATTAACTGGGTTTAACTCTGGTAACATTTAACTCACGAGACTCGAAGATATTGCATCTTCACCAAAATCAAGGAAGAAAATCATGTCTCTTCAAAATATGTAGATTACATTCTCACAAAATACAAGGTTAAAATTACGTACTACTTGCTAGTTGCTACTGCTGCATGTATGCTGTTTTATACAACTTTTTCTTATACATATTATTTTCTGTATTTCTGATATGATAATTAATACCTCGTGATCCATTTTACTAATTTAAATCTAACGTTTTTCGACTCGTAACAACTTTATTACTCACCTGGAACAATTTTTAGAGCCAAATTATGCAAAAATAAAAATCTCATAAGGTCTGCATTAGGTTTTATTCAGAATTTTAGAGAATTGAGCCAAATGATTATTGTATATTGTATTACACATTGAGTGAAATGCCGTTTACTACAGATATTTTGAGGAAGTATCATGTGAATTGTAAGTAGGTGTCGTTTTTCTTCTTAGATTTAAAGAACATTTTAATTTTATTTCTCATTGCAAAAATTCCAGAATGTTACTTTTCACATATTGATAGGATTGGCCTGTATTACTTTTTAAATAGTTTAAATTTTAACTACAGATCTTGCATTTTTATCTTACTACAGTTTTTTCACTACAGACAAGAATGCGTAGCATCGGGGTGGCATACATGTGATACTGTTTGACTATAATTCTAGTGCAGTCAAGTGTGTTCGAAATGTAAGACAGTCGATGAGAAATGACAACCCATAGTAATCAATTTAAAAGTAATTATAGATTTCTGAGAGTTTTGTGTATTTACATGCCACACATTTTCAGGGCATTCTGCTGTGTATGATTTAGAGTTCAATTTGTTTCAAGGTCTCACAAGGGAATAACTTGACCTGTCCACCAGGACCCTGACACGTCATATTCTTTTTCAGGTGCCCGAGCATGCCCTGAATATTGTCTCGTCGAAATTTTAGTGTTGAAATGAAAACTTTCCCAAATACTAATTTTTGAAATTTTCTTTGGAATATCATAACCCATGCAAGATCAGAGTGTCCTTCGGTTGTAATGAATATTATTCATTAATTACAACAAATTAGCAGATGTATGTTGAATGTGTGCTTAATTTTTAACTATGTTTTATTAACATGTATAATTTTTATCGTCATTGTTGTGCTCATCGATTGTCTTACATTCCAGACACATATGGTAGTCACCAATACAGTTCAACTTCCATATTTCCGAGGAGCCAACGTCAAAGGTCAAAAACTCTGTCCGACGGAATTAGTCAAAATTTCAGTACTTCTTCTGCCTGTACGAGAGCTCTTTCACCGAATGTTAAGACAAAGAAGATTTTTAAATCAGATTCAAAGAAATCTGGAACAATTGAAAATAAAAATGAAGATACGATAGCACCCGTAAAACCTTTCATGCCCTTGACCACATCAGTCGTTCTAAATAATCTGGACCAATGGACACCGATTTATCGATTCAAACACGTTTTGGCTGCTCGAGCAATTCAGCGTCTAAAATTATACCAAACTGGATTGACTTGTCTTGTAATTTTACCAATCTCCATTTACTCAACTTTTGCGGATCAGGCTGAAATCTTTTACACGTACTGTGCATTCGGTGGAAGTGTGCTTGCATGTAAGTAAAAAATTAATATTTTCTAAATTCGAAAGCCAATTATTTCCGGTTGTAATTTTTGCTGATTTTTTAGTGTATTAAAGAAGCAGTTCAAAAATTTGAATACACAACCTCTTTGATTGTTAGCAAAAACTAAGGAAAAAATAGATACTCTTATCTTAGAACATATGAATAATCACAAAGAACAAACAAATGATTAGACAAGACTAAGAAAACTACAAGAAAATTTGCATTCAGTAGTTTTCAGTATTTAGTAAACGAGTTTTAAAGTTTAAAGCCTTTTTGTATTGAAAAAGTTTCTCCCAAGATAACTAATCCGAGACAGGTGCCAAGTTTCCCACTAATTCGTCATTCGTATCAACGTAGAATTTAGAACTTACAATTAGTGAAGTTGAAGCACTGACGTAAGAATATTAATTAAGATTTACTATTGGTTCTTTTTTCAGGTGCCATGCTCTATGTGATGGGAACATTCTCTTCAAGGATAATTGGAGCACTCTACGTACATAAGGAAAATCCAAACCGTCTAAATATGGCACGTCTGACATTTTTTGGGTCAAGGCAAGATACCGAACTACACACCGACTCATTCATTCATTTGGCTGACTTG
Source organism: Protaphorura tricampata (assembly GCA_034698835.1). Classification (NCBI taxonomy): domain Eukaryota; kingdom Metazoa; phylum Arthropoda; class Collembola; order Poduromorpha; family Onychiuridae; genus Protaphorura; species Protaphorura tricampata. The sequence continues at coordinate 4,332 of JAQGCB010003125.1, read as the reverse complement.
AATGAGAATCCAGCGGATATTTATGTTAAGTTACAAACAGTTGATAATTTAGAAGAAGAGTTAGGTTAGGACCACTTTATCTTAGCATAAGATATGGAGAAATTCAAGACAAAGAGGCTTTTGAACGAGTTTTTGGAAGTCTGTCTGAGTTCATTGGAACCAAAGAAAAATGAGACAAGAGAATTGTGAGTATCCTAAGTTGACTTTAATAAATGCATTGAAAATTAATTCACTTGTCACTTTTTAAATTAATTTTCATAAATACATTTTTATAACAATCAGTTCAAATGTCCAACAAGTCCAATTCCTAAAGTTCCCTTTAATCTTACTTCTTTGTCCTTTTCAGTCATTTTTTGTACTAAATATTCGGTCAAATAAACCACTCCCTAGGATCGTATAATGGTCGTAGCATAAAAAATATGTGTGTAAATTCGGTCAGAAATGCTGGAATAATATTCATACATTTTTAATCTCTAATTTCAAATGTTAACAAAGGTCACGTTGCACTGAATTCAAAAAATTTAGAATCAAAGGTCAATATGTGCCAGAATGAATAGGGTTCAACAATAAAAAATATACAAATAGGGCCGATTATTTCTTGCAAAAACATCATTAGAACATTAGACATTAAAGTTATATCGTACAATTTACTAAAGTTTTTGAAAATTAATGTCAAGAATTAAAAAAGAATAGTTAGAAGTTGATTGACTTACAAAAGTTATCAAAAACTGTTCTAAATATTTAAGTCGTTCAGTTTGGGTGTAGCAGAAGTTTGAAGAAGTTGAGCTTGTATGATTTGTTTGCACTCTTCCAGTTCCTCGTCGTCCAGTATTGCACTAATTCGAATCTCTGTGTTCGCAGGGAATTTCCAAGTAGAAAAATTGAGAAAACAATCTTCAACTTCTTCGACATGAACGATGATCTTCTTGAGATTTTTGAAATTTGAACTCTGAAGAATTTTCTCAAGTTTATCTCTTGGAATTCTCTTGAAGTCCAAATCCAGAGTCCTGACTGTGTCCCCATAGTTAGCAATGAAATCCGTCGTCATATTTTGTAAATCAAGTCGTTGTCTTTGTGATTCGTACCAAAGAATCAATGTTGAAGCACAGAGATGTATGTTTTTTGCATTGGCTATGGAATACACTCGGCTTTCCTGATTGGACTCATTGTCAGCTCTGAATGGAAGCAGTATGTCCTTCACATACATTCTTAATTTACTTGGAGTTTCTAATCTTATAATTGTATTCCGACCCTCTAATTTTGTTGCCTCTGCACACCAAGTTGAACATACGAGTCGGCAGGACTTCAGGTCTCGCAAGTTCAATCTAATGAACACTTTTTTCAAAATCTACAAATTAGAATAAGAAATAATAATTAGGATTAGGATTCTATAAGTAGTTAGATTTTATTGAATTGGTATCTTGGAAGTAATTCTGGATTTACGTACGTGTGGAAAATAAAGTGGATGAGGATTGAGCTTTGTTGCGTCGTTGGCTTCTTGTTCCCCCTTGTCCTGCTCCATTACTACTCTCGGCAAATTGTCCAATCTAAATTACCATTCAAAATGCGAAAACTGTTAGGATTAATTGTGATTACAAAAGATAATCTCGGAACGGGCCTCTCTCTGGTGAAATCAAAGCAATTCAGTTGAGATTAATATGGAAATGTCGAATATTCGAAATGGCTAATTAAAGTTGGACTAGTTTGTGGAAATTCTCTACCAAATTAATTATTCCAGAGATTTTTGCTTAGAACTGTGAATCCTTTCTCACTATATATTGGAATTAATCTTGCAATTTAATAACAAGCCCCAAATGATAAATTATTTACCTTCATGAAGTCAAAATCCGTTAGTTTAGTTTTCGTCAATACAAGAGTCTTGAAATTAATGTACACTTTTGAAAGGAGTACAACAATATAAATTCGTCCGTCTCACGTAACGATAAGTAGGGAAATGACCGAAATGAAAAAGTTACCTGAAACGAAAAGGGTATTTCTGAGTCTCCGCAGGTGGACTGTGATATTTTATGTACACGGTGGCCCAATAGTAACGGATTCTTTCATAATTTCTACTAAATGAAAAAACGACGACGGCGACATTAGAGAACATGTATTACAATCATTCTACTTTTGAGCTATTACTTACTTGTAAGAATCAGATACACAGTGGTCGCGCTATGAATTAACTGGTTCTATTTTAAATACTTACAAGTAATATCTCAAAATTTGTAAAAGTACATGATCTATAATGTGGTCGTTGTCGTTTTATCATTTAGCAGAAATTGGCGAAACCTGGTTACTTTTGGGCTACCCTGTAAGACGAACCCTAACCAAATACAAATGACCCCAAACGTAATGAAGATGTAAATGTAACGTAAATCCTGTCCGATCCCGTATTCAACAACATTAACATTCCCATAAGGATAAGGGTAATTTAGAATCGCCGGACATTTTTTCGTAGAGACTCAGTTGTTTCTCATTATTAGGCGTATAAAATGCCACATTTAGTGCTAGCAATTTCATTTTCTGTAAATGTGACTGCGACTTACTAACGCATAATATGTAGATGGGGTCCGAAAATAATTAACCACACTGATCAATTAGAAATATCACCCGAGTGAATGCCAATGCCAATTTTTTTTTCACAATCTAATTGTAATTACAGATTTTTATTCTGATTTTAAACTTCAAAGAATTAATATTCATTTCTCAATATTTTGATAGAAATATTCAACTTTTTATACGTTTTGTTAAACATTAGCTAATTTTCATCGAAAAACTGAGTAAAAATTAATTTCTCAAAAGAAAATTATTTTGCGATAAGAGTGAATGTTAATAAAATTGTTCTAATCTGAATATATTACTTTCGTTGGACAACTTTAGTACAGACTATTCAATTATTTGAATAAATTCGATTTACTTACTAACAAATAATTGACAGACAGGCTGCCATAATGCGAATGGGTGTGAATGATTACGAAAGCAAGTGATTGGAAACTGATTCTGAGTGTAATGGCAAACAAAGAATCAGATACATTTTTTGCTTGTCGTTAAATGAGTCATAAAGTTAAAAGAACTTTCTCTGAAGTATGTACGTGCAACAAAGCAGGACAAAGAAGCCACGATATGATTGCATGTTGTAAGAAAATAATTATCTTGGACTTTTGCACTTGCATTGCAATTGCAAACAGACCATTGCAAACTGGATTTAACTCGGGTAACATTTAACTCACGAGACTATGAGATTGCATTTTCACCAAAATCAGCGAAGAAATTCCCGTCTATTCAAAATACATTACATTACAGACTATATCTTTGCATTCCAAAAAATACGAGGTTAAAATTACGTACTGCTTGCTGCTGCTGCATGGATACTGCTTCATAACATTTCTTTTTTTATTTAGATTATGTTTCTGATATGATAATTTCTACCTCGTGAATCGTGATCTATTTAACTAATTTAAATTTAATGCTTTTCGAATCCTGACATATTTATTACTCTCCTGGAACAATTTTTAAAGCCAAAGTATGTAAAAATAAAAATCTCACAAGGTCTTACTCATAAAGCAAACCTGTAATAATTCAGAATTCTAGTAAATTGTCGTTATTTAAAAGGCTATTGTATTACATATTGAGTGAAATGCCGTTTACTACAGAAATTTTGAGAAAGCATCGTGTGTATTGGATATAGGTGTCATAGTCATTTCTCTTCTTAGATTTAAAGAGCAATTTAATTTTCTCATTACAAAAATTCAAGAACGTGGCTTCTCACATATTGATAGAAATGGCTGGCCTGTATTACTTTTTAAATAATCCGCACCTTTAGAATAATTTTACTTTGAAGGATTCCGATCATAAAAAACGTTTCCCTGCCTGTTTTGTGGAGTTTTACCAACCAAGTTTGTTGTATGATACTGTTTGTTTCTAATTATGCTCTACTGTCTCGCCATCTACATAATATATAACTAGTAGTTATTTACATTGTAGTATGTTCCCTAGATCCCGCCACTGATCGCTATCCAATGGGGACTGATCTGAGCCTTTACCATCAGTAGGTATTTTGTCAGTACAGAGTGGTATGGCCAACTGAACGTTATCCGCTGCAAAAGATCTGAGACTTCACTCCTTTCTGTGGTTCCAATACGGCAACCCCGGGGAGAAGTTTGACTGCAGTCGAGTGATTTTACCCTCGTTTAGACTCGGTTACAGAATACAAACTCGACGCGTCCAAATTCCGCACCGGCAAAATTCAAAGCACAGAAAAAGTGAAGTCGTCTGAGGTTGGTTGTTCGTTTGACCTTTGACTTGACCTGTAAGACCGGCTCTCCGCAC
>JAQGCB010003124.1:0-10261 GCA_034698835.1 Protaphorura tricampata | reverse complement strand
CAATGCTTTTACATATGACTCCGACATAGCGGTCATTTCCATAATGGAAGTGGAATTGAGTCCATTTGTTTACCCAATTTGCATGCCAAAGAACGATGAGAGCACACGGTCACCCAAAATCGGTTTCGTAAGTCTAAATTTCTCTCTACTGTCATTACTTAAATTCCGAACATTTAAAATAGTAATTAGTCTGTGACCCAAAGTTAGTAAAAGTTTGTCTTCTTTTTATTTGTGCTTTCTAAACTCAGACAGCGGGGTTCGGAATCAATGAATTTTTTGGAGTTTCAAAAAAATTGAAACAAGCAATTCTGCCGTTGGTTGACAAATCTACTTGTGAGAATGTGGGGGTTCAAATTCTCAACGAATCGCAATTCTGCGGTGGGGACCTTCAAGGTGGGTTTTACCTTTAGGGCAGTCTTCGCAATGCTAATTCATAAATATATCCAATGTATGTAATAGGAGCGCTAATTTGTCAAGGAAATAGTGGAGCCGGACTTTTTACTTGGGAGACAGCAAACTCCTCAAATGGACATTTTGCTCTACAGGTATTCTATCGAAAGAATAAAGAAATTCGCATGATCTTGCTTAGATAATATATCCAAAGTGGCCTGGCCTAATCTAATATCTCATTCTAAACAGGGAATTGTGAGTCATGCTGCGCATCCAAACAGACTAACAAATTCGGGTGAATCTCCTAGATGTATTCCGAAAACGTTTACAGTATTCACAAATGTTTCACACTTTGCGGATTGGATTCAGACTTTGGTTTAGAAGAAAGTTAAGAATTTCAGAATAAACTGTTGAAACTCTGTCTTTTCTCCAGCCAATGAGAATGGAATAACATAGTTTGTGTGAATTTACCATAAACAAACCCATATGCTAATAAAATCAAGCGTTGGAACTCTGCTTTGGTCTCAAAACATGTCTTCATCTGTAATTTAAATGTGTCAGTTTTCTTTTTATGTAATAGAAAACACACGGTTCAGGCTCTGGGACTGACCCATCTCTGGAACTGGAACATTATGTACAGGCATATGAATTGTCTTCCACCTTATACTTACTCGTAACTATACATGTTTCAGATAATTCGTATCTTTTAATGAACAGGAATACACATACATAGTCGTGAGTGAAAAGTAATGTTGCTTGATAATTTCTTAGGTCAAGGTCAAAGGTGAACTCGACAGTTGGTATATACAAAGTTGCATGGAAACAAGTGATAGTCAAATGTATTTTGAGTCTTCTATTTTGAGTGTAACTCCACAAATTCACTATCTTTAACTTCATATCCCAGTTAGAATTTAAATTCAGTGCTGACTACAATGAGTGCGTCAATAAAACCACCGTCAAGTTTTCCAGGGATTTGGAAATTCCCGACAGACAGAGAAGTCCCTTTCCGAAATCCGATTGAATGGATTTCAGGTTCAAAATTAAATTTCGATCAATTACCAGGGATCATTTTTAATTTTTCGTACTTCCTTTGTATTCTGTAATATAGGAAAAAGAAATGATGACAACATTGGACCAAATATGTGGCGTGTGCATGACAAACTATATAATTTGGACAGTTTTATCAAATCCCACCCAGGGGGTTCAGATTGGATCGAAATAACTCGAGGGACTGATATCACAGAAGCCTTTGAAACCTCTCACTTGGTCAACACTGAATTAGTTGAAGAAACTTTGGCTAAATTTTATATTCGAGATGCAGATGAACCCCGAATGTCACCGTACACATTTAAGGAAGACGGATTCTACAAAGTCTTGAAGAAAAAAATACGTCCTATTCTGAAGGTTAATTTTTACAAATCAATTATAATTTTAGAAATGTCAATTTTCAATGTAAATTGTATATTTTTTATACAGAAAATTGGCACCGGTCCAACAAAGCAGATCACGATTATGCAGGACACACTGGCCATCTCTTTCGTATTTTTAACGATACTGGCCACATTTTACGAATCGATCCTCCTTCAAATCTTGGCTGGCTTTCTTCTAGCTATGAATATCATCGGAGCTCACAATTTCTTACATTTGAAGGAAAATTGGAGAAAATATTACTTAGATTTGGGTTTACTTTCTTCATATGAGTTTCGAATTAGCCATGCCTTAAGTCATCATTTGTATCCAAATACTATCATGGTGAGTCTGTCTGTTTTTGTTGATAATTTTGCAAAATCGACTTGAAAAATTTGATTCGATTTTTGTTTCGCACTACGTACAACAGGACTACGAAATTTCAATGCTGGAACCCATGTTTATGTTTCTGCCAACATCGTCAAAAAATTGGACCCAACGATACACACCTATCATTTACTCAAATTTTTCTTATGTCACTGCATTTTATTCTGATCAAATCAAACGTTGGAATTCCATTCTGAAAGGCCGACAAGATTTACGATGGGAGAATTTACTACCATTCGCTGAGCTTTTCGTTATGATTTTCATTGCACACAGTGTCAAGGTAAAAACCAGTAGATGAATTTCATGCTGAAAGGTTAATTTTAATTGCGTAACTCAAAATTAGGCCGGACTGATTTCTTGGTTGGTGATACATGGAGCATCCTCGTATTTTTTCATACTGTGTGGAATTAACGCTGGGCATCATCACCCAGACGCAATGCATGACGGAGATGAAGCCCGACCAGATCCTGATTTCGGGTAAATTAATTGAACCTACAATAATTGAAGAAGAAATGACAGTTTAAAAAATCATTAACATTTTTTGACACAGAATTCTTATAAGTCAAATATGAAATACTTTTAAAACTCTGGGATAAATTTCCAATGTCACAGGTCTCTCCTGATCTTGATTGATTTTTTAAACAATTACAGGCTCTGTCAACTAGATGCAGTTGTTGAACGCTCGACTAGTCTAGAAAAATACTTACTGACAACTTTGACTACTTTTGGAGAACATTCTCTCCATCATCTGTTCCCTACAGTGTGTCACTCCAAACTCGAACAACTAAAACCAACATTTTTGGAAACCTTAGCAGAATACTCTGAAGAATTTCGAAAATCATCACAGTGGGAGTTATTTGTTGGTGGATTTAGACTTCTGGCAAGTGCTCAACCCAAGAAATTACACTCAAAGAGAAAATAGAATGTTAAATAAGGTCTATCGTTGTGATTTTTGAAAATACACTTTTTTGATTAGCTCATGTTATAGAAATATAACTGTTTAATTTCTTGAGAATTGGGAAAACAAATTCTCTTTCTCGTCCGATTTATAGAAAATTGAGCACTTTGAGATTAAAACCTTGCATGTATGCCAAACTATAAAATTCTTTTTGTGAACTATTTATAATCATTCCAAATGAACTGCAATTAATTGTGTTATCGATTCGCTTTTCGTATGTCAAAGAAATTATGTCGAATATCAACTAATAAACGCGCAATAAAAAAAATTTAAAATAGTCTGACCTTTGGAATGAATAATGACAATAAATATCGGTGGAGAGTGGAGACACGAACACAAGTAATTATAAGCACCAAAAATTGGTACTAAAATTAAGGTTTATGTGCTAAACGATACATTATCCTTGAGAGTGATGCAAAAATGTCTATTCTGATATTTTTCATATCGGAAGAATGAGTATTTTGACTGGTGGACTGCATAATTTAATAGTTAAATGTAAAGGTTAATTGACCCAAAAATAAGCAGCTCATATGTTGATTGACAATTAAGAAACTGGGATTCTTGGAATTTGGTCTGCAAATCCCCCAAGTGTATTTCTCAATCTCAGAAAAATCTTAGGAAATTCTCAGTCCATCGTATTAAATTGCAGTCCAGTAAATCCTTTTTATAGAAACCACCTTGCTTGCACAGTCTGCTCACGCGGGCAAACCGTGATCAGCGAGGGTGTAACGATTTCCTGTATTTCCAATTCCGTCACTACGCCTTCTTGATTTCTCAATCAATTTAAAAGGCTCTTTCAGAACAACCAGGAAATTTTTACAAACAGCCTGCAATCCACAGATTTGCAATGTAAAGCAGACCATATTTGAATAAAAATTAACTATCAAACCATAAGATGTACTCTGATTTGAATAACTCGTTAATTAGAATTAAGGCTAAGTCAGGTTGACTTGATCTGCATATTTCAAGTCATTTCATTTTGGTCAATTTTCTTAATTTCATTACATATTTTCGGTGAAAATTCAGTGTCAACAACGAAAACAGTGATTAGAAACGCATTTATCCTCAACTTATAGTCAAAAATGTAATCCTGATGAATGATCAATGCATGGTTTACGGAAACAGATTACGCGGATCCGTTACAATTTGCAATCGTCGTAGTAAAATACTTCGTCAAAAATACGGTGGACTTTTGCCCGTGGTGAGCGTATAGAAATATTGCTATTCGAGAGACAATACGCTAAAAGATTGACCTGCAGTACAGTATTTTGTAAAAAATCGTGTTGGTGTCTCATTTTTTGTCACGAGTTCCTTGTTTAGAAACAAAGAACAAAGAAATCGCAATACTTGGGCCCAACGAAGCTCGTGTAATATCTGCTTGTATCCTATAATATTATTATTGCTTTCCTGGAAATTGAGAGCGACTTGGACATAAATTCTATTATCCTCACTTTCCTCCCTTATAGAGAACCATTCAGTAAAATTGATTTCCTATTCCCAGGAAAATTCTCATACTATGTTTAAATCCTGAAAGTAAAGTATTTTAACTCAATGAATTCCACGTTCGCTAAAAATTGCAATGGACAATGCGACTAAATGACTTATTTGTAACACGGATATTACTTTGGCAAAGCACTAAAGGGATAGTTTTAGCTCTGAATCTGTGATTTTGCTGTAACTGGAGGGTTCGACTGTTTGCCTTAAAGACCTCCCGTTATCTCTAACTACCTCAAAAGCAGTACCTCCCTTTTGCCAAGTACAAAGTGACCTTAATTAGAATAACTTTTTTGAACACAATTGAACGAATTGAACCTTAATTACGAATTGTGTAAGATAATGTTACAATCCTTAGCATCCTTAGACGTGAATGTCGTGCGGTTCTGTATCATTATTTTTCTAATAGCTCAGTACTTGACCTACGAAATCTTATTATGAGGAGAAAGCAACAAAAAGAAATGCGAGAATTTTACGACTAGAGCTTTACTTCGACTCATTTCGATTTATTTTCTGAATTGCACAAAGGGGCTCTATTTGTGTGGAAGCACATGATTTAATTATTCTTTTTCCACAAATTCTCCACAGTAATTAATTTCTAAAAGTCAGTGACGACTTGACAAATTCAGGTACATTTCAAAGATTGGCAGTTTTTGGCAACCAAATATCACGCCAAAAGACTAACCGGATAACGTGTGTATTAAAGCATTCTAGATTGGAAAGGAAGGAAAATATTTTGGAGAATTCCAGACGTTACTTTGTTCTAGTTTAAACTCTACATTTCCTAAATTCCGTTAATATTTCATGCCGAATTTTTGGACTCTACTCGCTCAAGAATATAACACTTTATAGAGAGAACTCTTCCGACGGCAAGTTTTCACGTGATTACGGTAGGTCCATTGACTCCTAGAATTTGATGAATTTGACTGACCTTCGTTGCAATGTCCACCATTTCTTTTAGTGCGACCTAAAGAGAAAAAAATCGTATTAACCACGAATTCTAAAATTAATAAATATAAAGCACCACAAAAATCTCACCCCGGATTCTTTCTCCACATCTTTACCCTCAAACTTTTCTAAATAAACACGAACTGTAGCACCAGAACTTCCAGTTCCACTGAGCCGCCAAACAACTCTTGAGCCGTCTTTCAACATAAGTCGAAGTCCTTGACGTGATGTCAAACTTCCATCCACAGAATCCGTAAAACTGAAGTTGTCTACAATTCCAATCTCACGTCCAATTTCTTTCTCTAAGGCATTTTTATCTTGGAATTTGAGCTCAATTCCAGCCATCATTTTATCTGCCTTTTCAGACGCCACATTTTCATAGTCGTGTCGACCGTAGTAATTTCGTCCAAAACGAACCCAATGAGCCTTTAGTACTTCTTGGACAGATGTTCGTTTCACACTCAAGACAGAGAGCCAGGCTAAACTTGCCCAAATTCCGTCCTTCTCACGGATGTGAGGTGATCCAGTTCTGTGAAATTTAAAAAAAATCAATTTAAATTGTGAAATATTTTCGAAATTAGCAGTTATGATTGCAGGAACTCACCCGAAGGATTCTTCCCCACAAAGTGATATTTTTCCAGCATCCATCAGATTCCCAAAATATTTCCACCCCGTTGGCACTTCATAGCAAGGGATTTTTAGTTCAGCAGCGACTCTGGATTGGGATCGAGAAATATTATATGACTGATCCCAATTATTTATTCGATTTTCAGATCAAATAGGAGCGTTACTAATTAAAAATGCACGGAGAGATGACCGAGAGGGTATAATTTCGTACCTATCAACCGCCATTGAAGTTGGCATTGATCTTGCGACTCCGACGATTTCCTTGAACCATTTGATTGATGTCAGGTTAGCCAAAAGAATTGCCAATGAATCCGAAGGATTAACAAAAAATGCATCAGCTCCAAGAACCATATTTCGGTCGCCATCTCCATCGTAGGCCACACCAAATTGAAAAGCCTTATTTGCTTTTAATTTTTCCAATAAATCCGCTGCATACGTCAGATTAGGGTCAGGGTGAAGACCGCCAAAATCAGGGAGAGGTATGTTGTTTATAACACTGGACGCTGGGCAGCCAAGTTCATCAAGAAAAATTCTATTTGCATATGGACCAGTGACTATGAAGAGAAGATTGACAAAATAAAATTGGTAATTGCTCTTCAATATATTTGAACATTCGAGTTCGTTCGTATATTTTATAAAATTACTCACCTCCGTTCATGCAATTGATTAGAACAGGAAAATCCTTCAAAAATTCCTTTAAAGCTCCGAAATCAAAAATTTCTTTCATTAAAGCAACGTAATCTTGGACAGAGTCAATGATCTCCACGTTGAACTCTTTTCCATCAACCTACGAAGCAACAATAAGAAATCGATAATGTAAAAGCTCAGTATTTTGGGAAAAATCAAAGTACCAACCAAAGTACACCAAAGAGTCTGAATTACCTGGAATTTATGCACACCAATCACATCAATATTGACTTGAACACCTTCAGCAATACGATACTCCGTTAAAGTCTTACTAATTTCAAAGATTTTGTTCGTAACAGCGTCTGGGGCTGGTCCACCATTTTTAGCATTGTATTTTATTCCAAAATCCGCATCAGGACCACCGGGGTTATGACTTGCAGTCAAAACAATTCCACCCAATGCATTGTATTTACGAATCAGGACTGAAACTGCTGGCGTAGACAAAATTGAATGTTGTCCCAATAGAACTCTGGACACCTAAAGAAATTCAAAAAAATTAACATTGGTGAAATATTGTGCTGAAAAAAGAAGCTTTCAAAAATTTAACACCAAAAATTTTTCTGAAGATTTTTTAGTCGAAAATCCGGTCAAATTTTGAAATCTAGAAATCCGAAAGCCAAAAATTATAATAGCTGCTTTGGAGGTTCTCGTTTTTGGCCGACAAATACCAAAATTTTGATTTTTTAAAAGTATTTTTAGAACAAAAAAATAAAAAAATTACCCCATTCGCAGCCGCAATTTGTAAAATTTTGAGAGCAGCCTGTTTCCCCCCATACCGTCCATCCCCACCGACCACCAATGTACATCCAATTAAATTATTTTCTTCTGAGCTCAAAATGGACTGAATAAAATTTTCAGTGTAATTTTCTTGAAGAAATGTGGCCGTGGGTTTTCTCAACCCAGAAGTCCCTGGTTTTTGATCTTGAAAAGCCTTTGTCGCAACTTTTTTAATTGAACCCATTGTGTATGCACGGACGTGTTAGTTTCAAAATTTCTCAAAAATTTTCAAAATTATGAGTAAAGTAGCGGTACAATAATTAATTCCAAAAATTCAATCCAAAAAAATTAAATTGCACTGAATGAAAATTCCGAGCACATGTGGGAGTTGGACTTTAGCGGCACGACTGGACCTAGACCTGGATTTCACAGTCGAAAATAAAATTACACAAGGATTTCTCATGCACATGTACAGGGTGGACCATAATAATACTACTACTGACCTTCCAACAAAAGTGAGATATACATTTTGTTGTTCATTTTAAGACCATTTTCCTAGATTCTTATCTGAGAAAGTTGTGCTTTTCTTATGGTACAGAGTGGTTCAAAACTATTTTTTTCAAAATCAGTTTGCAGTGCAGTTTCAATTACCGAAGTATTTGTTTGAATTCTACTTGCATTCTAATGCATATTTTCATGATACAGGGTGTCTCAATAGATGTAGACCACCTCTCCACGAAATTGTAAATATCCACAGGAACAATCCAATTGAAATGCTCTGATATGAAGGTCAAAAGTTAACAGTTGTGAATCCGATAAACCTGAATATCACTATCGCATGTTCGCCTGAATAATTTCATTATGGTATGTCAGTCAACCAGAGACAATCTAGAGAAATGAAGGCCACTTTTTATTTAACCACTTGGTCTATCAGTTTCAATCGTTATGGACCACCCTGTACGTCTCGCGACCCATTAGTGTAGTGTAATGTATCCATAAGTTGTACTTGAAAAATATACCCAAAGTAGGTACAAGTACTACAAGTTTATTATCTGACCTTGTGACTTGTGATGTGTTGACGTGATGTGACCGCATGGCCAGGCTATTTAATGTAAAAATTTCCAACTGAAAATATAGCCAGTTTTGGATAAACAAATCACACGTGTAATGAATGTAAGGAATTAATTAAAGTTAAAGTTAGCGTAGTTGCGTAGTAGTAGTTGTAGGAGCGTGGTTTCAGATTTTAATATGTATAATACCATTCGGCCGTGCGTCCCATTCCCATTTACATTGACTCTTGACATTTCCTTGACCTTCATTCATACGAATTAAATTGAGTTTGTAATTTTGGGCTTGTTTTAAATCAATATTGCTTTTGAACTAACTTAATTTGGAATATGAACATATTGAAGAAGTAGTACCATTATGAGTCTGGTCTGTTTGGTGACGAAGGACGAAGACGATATATATGAACATGACTTACATTAACAGATTTCTATTTCTAACATAGAGAAAATTTAACGAAACTGATGATAGAATCTTAAAGTGTCCAGATTAATTAAAAATGTTTTCATGTGACTCGGAGAGATATAATTTTTCCCTAAAACATCATCGCAACAGAAAAATAGTTTACTTGCTTGGATTTTTTTAATTTCACCACAGTAGTACAGGTGTTTTGTAGCAACAGTTGTAATGTAATTGCGAGCGACGGAACGAAATCATGGACATTTCTTTTAGATATTTCAAATCTTTTCCGACAGCGATGACGGTTTAGAGGACTACAAGATTACTGCTATTATTTATGACAGAGCAAGTGTTGAAAATGGCTATGTACAATATTCAAGTTTAAAACTTTAATCAGTTGTGATTTCATGTGGAGTTACAACGTACGATTTCACAAATTCCAATCAGTAACTGCAAAAGGTTACTGTACGAACATGCAACAAGTGACATGATTAGGCATGATTTACAAACACAGAAATATTGATTGATCGTGGGCAAATTTTGTGTTGAAAATTACAACACAGTATATTAATAACTGTATTCAGGAATTCGAATGGTATAGATTTAAAATGTTTGTTTTGCATAACCTCCAAACTGATGGGTGATAATAGCATAGGTGACCACAAGACTTGCAACCTGAGAAATAGAATATTTATGACCCATTAATACACATTCCATTCCATATATTCCATTTCCACACCTTATTCCAGGAAATATCAAAATCAATTCACTTAATATCTTACTGAACAAATGAAACTGTACGAAATGGTGAAGAAATGACCGCCTTTGAGTCCAATATTGTCAGCCGATAATTCATGGAGTACAACATTCAGTTTATGCATTGGAATCAGACTTGAGTTGTTATTATGGGAAATCCATTTTAGTATTTTGCCACTCTGTACATGACAAATGACATGGGAAGTCAAAACACATACCATATTCAAAAAATATTACAAATGAAAATACATATTGCAATAATTAGAACCTCTTTGTTGATTCCAGCTGCCAATAACATTGTTGATCCATTCAGAAAGTAGTAAAATAATATTGTACAGGTTAGTGCTGTTGACTCACTACTCAATACGACTTTGAGATTAGAGTAGAAATAAGGTAGAATGACAAATGTGACTGTGAAAATCAATG
>JAQGCB010003123.1:0-10262 GCA_034698835.1 Protaphorura tricampata | reverse complement strand
GGGGAAAGCAGTACCCTCGAACCTTAATTTTACAATTAGAAGCCCGGGCTTCTATTAGGAAAAATCCGGTAAATCTCATTACAAGTTTCTGTCCCAAAGTGGCACAAAACCCATGAACGTCATCATCAATTAGCTCATCCGTTGGCGTTTATGTTTTTTAACGCCTTGGGGACTACAAATACAGCTATTTAGTAAATTTAGACGGGATTGGAATTGGAATGTTAATGCGTTCATTCAATCGGAACGGCAACTCCAGTGACGCAAAGCAGAAGGGCATAATTCAATCCCAAAGATATTATTTCGGGTTAGCATGCATCTTCTGGCTGATCAGATCAGTGGTATTTCTGTACAAATAAATTCTGAGTGTGTTTGGTATTGGCATTTTTTAAGATATCGGAAAAATCGGGGTGCTGAGTTTTATGACCGCATAAATCGCAGGCAGTAATAATAGACTTACACAGAGAGTTGATTCAAGCCAGTATTAGGGCTGAGTAAGTTGGTCCTTGACCTTAGCGGATGTGCATGAGAATGATTCATTGTGGTTCCATTGTTGCTCCCAGATGATGGAAATCCATTCATTGACCCAACTCCTCCAGGGGAACAATTTCCATACAACCATTGTCGATTCATTGTGTCTGTTCCGTCGAGAGAAAAAAAATAGACAAAAACTTTATTATTTTAATGCATGCAAATGTTCCATGTTGCAAGTTGGAAGATTACACAATGACAAAAGAAAAAAAAGAATGAATTGAATGTGTAATCGATTAGTCGATGATTCCAACGACCCTAACCATGACTTAGGACAAAGGGAGGTCAATTCCTTTGTCCATGTCCAGATTGAGTAAAAAAAATATACAAACCTGCCCGTGTGTCTGTCAAGATCGTATTGGGCAAAAATTCGGAGAATTATTGATTCCAAAGAAGTAAAAATAAATCAACCTTATGCAAGGAAAATGTAAATGATTCCAGGGGATAGGGAAGAATGTGTTTTATTTCTACAGCAGATTTTTAATGAAAAATTGAAAAGCTCTCTAAAAAATGTCGTGCATATATGTATGTAGTAAAGTAAACGCTGGTGAAACTGATACCATGCTATCCAGTAATCCAGTAAGTGCAATTTTACTTTTGGTCAATATTAGCTTGTCCGCAGAAAAAGTTTTGGTTCCCGTGGGAATTTAATTGGGAGTGACATATGTTTTGACGGACGAAATTATCTGGATGGAAATAGTTTTGGGGTAAAACTAACGTGACTTGTTCTCCAGATGGACATATGCAAATGCAGTTAAGAAAATTTTGGCTCTGATTTAGAATATTTGGAAGGTCATGCTTTCGAATTCGATCATAAATTGTTCGCACACATATTTACATATGTGAAAGCGAATGGGATAGAAAAAGTTTAAGTTTTATCAAGGTTTTTCTATTACTAGATGTTAATTACTGACAGTTACTGAAAATGCAAGAACCTTACCGCATTGACATTGCGTTTTGGGTACAAATATGCATATTTTTGAGAGTAATGTTACAAGAAATGCCCTGCAGTCAAAATGTGCACCATTATTTTTTATTATTTTAGAAATCCAAGAATTTTTTACCTTATGACACTTTGAGTATTTTCGGTCAGAAAAAACATCTGGAATGATCTCTACTCTACTCAACTTAACTATTGTTGTTAAAAATTATTAATTTGCCCATATTATTTTTCCCAAAACGCTAACAAACTATGCATACACCCAAACGGGACGAAAATAGAAAGAAACGGTAAATAATCAATCAATCAATTAGGTACAATAGGAACGCAAAACCCTGAGAACTGTCGCCAACTTATTTTACAAAAATAATATTATTGTGACTCTCTCTCTGTGAATGAATACTACTGTATTATTGACGTACCGACTTCTGCCATGTCGTTCGTATGTCGATTCTTTGACTAAACGTTGCAGATACTCTGAATTGAATTCCTAAGATTTCGTTCCGGACTGACACGCACGCACAAGACAAATTGAGTTAGCTCAAAATAGACGAGAGAGAAAAAAACAGTCAATAAGTCAAGTCAAAGACAATTTCTTTTATTTTCCTTTCATGGGTTTCTGAACGAAACGAAGGAAATGTTTTGCTTGGAAAAGACAAACACTTTTGTGACTGTGACTTTCGACTTGCGAAAAATATGTATGTATGGAGTTCTTTGCACGTGCAATTTGCAATTTTCGGTGGTGTCTCCGAAGAAATCCCGTGAACGACTAAACTCCTGTCATTCCATCCAACTAGGTTTTATATGCGAATGGGAGTCAGTCCTTTCAAATGAGACCGTGTGTGTGTTGTGTTCATCGTGTTCTAATCTAAATTCGAATTTGGAATTCGAAAGTAGTAGAAGTTGAAACGAGTTCATGTTCGCAATTTCTTTCCTGTCACTCAATATCTGTCTTAGAAGTTTTCTGTCACGGGAGAGAAAAAAAACAAACTCGGACGGACTGAATGAACCAGAGCGTTTAACTCAGGAATGAATAAATTAATCTATTTCTTACAAACAACCACAAGCCTGCTGTCAAAATATGTGGACATATTGGAATGCTAATTTGTAGTCGCTAGTTTGTTTTATTAGTATCAACAGCTCAAATTTATACAAATTAAAAAATACGCGACATTCGCAGCAAGGTATGGTAAAGTACATAATTCTAGGAAAATGCAATGAGTGGGGCAAAAAATCTAATTATATGGTCCGATTTTGGACCGGCATTCCGAAAAGTTCACACGGATTTACCACTGCCATTTCGCGGTAGCGGTCTTGCGGAGTGAGTTTTAGACAACACGCTGTAGTTTTTTTCCCTAAGCGTTTTTCCCCTCTCCACATAGGCAAATTATAAAGTCCTGGACCACATGTGTGTTGTCTTTGACCTCCCCTACGGAAATATGCTGCGATGCTTGATCATTGCCTTACGGCGAATGTTAAATCATGCGTGCATTTGTTTATCCATACATAAAGTAATACAACAATGCTTTGATTGTTATAAAAAAAACGATTGCGTGAATGTAATGAGAGTAAATAAATTTGCAATTTCTGCAAACATTGCGTACCTCACTATTCACTAATTCGTGACACGAGTAAAGTGTTACTTTTTACACATCTTATCCCAAATGGAAGCGAAAACTTGGGCACCCATTCTCATTCTTACTGACATACCGATGTGATAGCGGGAGTATAAAAACCTTGGCAGTTTGGCACATTCCGAACTTGCTTTCGTACCACGTGAGAAAGAAATAGGGTTCTTGGTTTTTATTTTTAGAATACCCACTACTACTACTACTACTTACTACAACTAGCAATTTGAGCAATACCCGCATTCCTGAGGGAAATGTGAACTAACTAAACATGTCTTGTTTATCTCATCCCTCCACTACTATACGTAATGTAATGTAGGGTAATGGGGACTCTTCCACGAGTTCTCTCGTCTTTTTTTTTCATGACATTACTGCGTCAAAGACTACATTCACCAAATTCCAAACCATTTTTTGCATCACTTTTCGCAAAAATAAGTATATACAAGAATATGAGGATCGTGGAGTTTTCATGTGGTATGTAATTGTTACTGGATTCTAGCTTACGATAATGATGCGGGATTGTTACGCATGTAGCGAAACTGATATTTCCTTAAGCTCATATGAGAATTGGGAATTTGAGTTACCGTTAGTCCACAACTAGAAAACTCATGCCGTTTCGAAACGACAGGGTAGATTATTTCCTGTTCGAATAATTTTCTTCTTTTCGAAAATATGTTCGGTACAATGAATCAAATGACGATACTTTTGTTAGCTAAAAATTCGCTAGTGATGTATCCCCAGTCAGTTTCCCTACAAAATATCACAATACCTCAATTTTCCATTTTTTTTGGCTTTTTTCCTTTTACTTTACAGACAGTGCTATCCGTGGGAAAATCTTTCCAAGAAAACCCTATTCTGAATCCTCCAACTGAAAAATTATTATTTTCATTCACGATAACAATTAAAATTAAATATCGGTCCACAGATACACGTATAATTTATTTTTACAAATTGTTGAAACTAATGCTGTTTTATGAATATTTGTAATCATTGTATTATTCCTTGCTGTCAAAATTCTATTATCCGGTTTATTCTCAGACACTTCTCTATCCTTAATAAACAAGGGTGAGTTACCTTGCTTATCCAACGTCTCGATAATTCTTCTATCCTTTTTATCGAATATGTTAATCTTGATTTTGTAAATTTTCGTGAATTGCACAAACCTATACAGGAATTTCTCGGCTTATTTATCAAATACCACATTCATCAATTCATTGTACCGATGAATTCTCATTTCAGTATTTCAGTGTAGTGCTTACCCTACACAGAATTAAGAGAGACAAATCAACTTTTAATAAATTATGAAGTTCTAAATAAAATCATTGTGGGTACACAAAAACTTTTATCAAATCAAAGCGTATGAACATGGACATTATTTTCGCAAAGTAATCAACCATGTAACAAGGATAATAGAGTTTCCGGTTTTCCCGAAGGATGTGAAGCAGAATGGATTATGTCCACAAGGTTAAATGTTACGTATTTGAGACCTTTAAATGCTTGACCTTTAAATCGTTGAGTTTCTGTAAACAAAACTGCGTCCTATATTCCACGGTACTACTAATTTGCTTGCTGTCTTTATTTCCTGCGGACAAAGCGGATAAAACTGTTGGTTTTAACAGACTTTACAAAAAAATTTAAAATAAAATCTCGGCAGATAAGTAATTTTCTGTACTTGAAGGAGTGTCATCAGAAATCTAAGGGCATTTCAATCGGTCAAACGGTTTCACTGCCCGGGTTGTGATATTCACAAAATATGTTCAGGAGTTCAAAGGCTATGATATAACCGAAATCTAGCCAAATAGCATAGGGGACAATTTGGTCATGCTCAATTTGCTATGTTCCTTAGTAAACATTATTGAATGGTTTGAATGAAATGACATTTTTTGTTTCCAAACTGTAGTTAAGATATTTTCTAAGCGAAATATATTCTGGGAACGAAAATCAAAGATAGTTAATATGACTATTAGCATTAGAATCTGAAGTGTTGATTGTGCCAGGTTTTCCCTTACTGATCCTTTATTATTCGAATTCGTCCTTCCAATTTCCACGAGCGGATACAGGTGAAGGCCATAAAAATAAAACCCTTGTTTTTTTTTGTACACACCACTCACAAAGTTAGTACTTTTCTCGGAGTGAGATGTTTTACGACGAAAAAACATATAAAACTACAAGTGTTTGGTTTTATTCACAAGGGACAGTATTTAGATGTAAAGTAAAGCATTAGTAATTTCAAGACTTCGGATCCCAACATATACTGTCACACATCAATTGCCCACGAGAAATTACTAGAGAAATTGGCAATTCCGGCAATTTACGCCCGAATATTTTCCCTTGTCAAATGAATCTCTATACGTTTCGTTATGTAAGTATTTAAGTAAACGAACACAAAAGTCATCATGTTGTAACGACTACACAGGACTATTCCATTTTCTGGAAGGAATGCCAGCAAAAATCTTTGCTTGTCTAAAATTAAGCCCTCACACTTCATTTTGCCTATGCATGCGCACGTGGGAAGACTAGATCCACCAGTAAGTAAGTACACTTTTGGAATGATGACTCATTTTCTTCCACTTGTCTATATGTTACATACGTATGTACTAATAGAATAGGGAATCACTTGACAAACGGCTTAATTACTTCGTCCGGGTGTATTTGTTTGTACAAATTGGATTTGTTTCCTGCTGCATGCAGCGCGTACTTCTCAGGTATACAGCAGCGCGCAGAGGCTACAGAGTAAAGTTCTGGTTCTTTCCGGCACTCAAATTACATGAGCATCCGGGATTCCAACGAATTGCCTTGGATAATGTTCAAAAGTGGACTTGATAGAAAACGAACACAGGCAGAGGATTGTATTTCTATTTGAACTAAGCACTAGAACGTCTTATTTACAAATACCAAATAATTCAATTGAAAATGGAGCTTTCACGATTATTGAATAAATTGAAGTCAATCCCCCTCAGTTAGAAAGAATTGGGAAGAATTTGGCCAATTTTGGATTTGGTGAAGATTGCAATGCCCAAGCAAGTGATCATGGAATAAACAAATGTCTCGAACGAAAACAATAACTTTACAAGTATTTTTTAAAATATCACTTTTGCACAACTTCCTAAACGGAGTGCACGCGGCTAAGTACGCGGACAAAATAAATGTGGCCACCCAACCAAAAAATTTATCATTCTTTAAAAGTTTTGAATATTTCTTGTTCCTCTCAAACAGTCAAATTATTAGGAATGTTTCCATACTGGCTTGCACTAATTCCTATTGTAATTGTATTATTTGTCTAAAATTTAAAAAATGAAAGTTTTCAATCCAGAAATCTGTAGTAAAACCTCGATAAGAACCTTCCTGGGCTTTAGGGTCAATTGAAATCGTTCCTCGTTCGACTGGTTTTTACTTAAAGCAAATAATATGTGATTATGTATTTATATGTTTGGACTTACGAAAAACCAAATTATTCTGCAAACTGCATATATATGCTTTATTTTAATTAATTGAATTGTAATGTAGGAAGATGTTCGTTTGTTGCATTAAAATATCCCTATGCGCCTGTTTTAATTTACAAATAATCTCTCTATGCAATTTTCTTAATTGCAAATGCTGTCCACAAGTCCACAGAACCATACATGTGTTAAGACACTAGATGCTCGCAAACGCTATCAATAAATTCTTATTCATTCAAAGGACAAATCAAAACCTAGTCATGTTTGCTTGCGGTCTCGTGTTCTTCCTTATCACTATCATGGCCAGCTGATCCAAGTTCTTATAGTGAGTTCTACATAGTTAATACGTAACATTAGAACAAACCTCAGCATAAACAACATTTGTATTTTGCAAAAAGTCAATCTAATAAAAATTAGCACAGGGTTGATTTTCTTATTTGATCGTAATTCCTATCATGAACGCCTCGAAATACATTTGAATTGTTCTGTCCAATAATTTTTACATTAAAAGTTTCTCAGCCATTCTCAGCTATATGAAAGTAAAATATTGTGCAGAACATTTCAATTTTTATCGCGGGTGAGTCAATGTGGAGTAAATCCAATCTGCCAGTCATGAAGCTTTACTATATTCGGGAAATAATTCCTTGTGCCAGAAATATTTTCAATAATGTCAACACCAAAAGTTACTCAGATTAATGTCAGCCTTGAAAGCATAACCTTCATCTGAGATTGGCATATTCCAAAGATAACTCTAAATTGTTCCTTGTTAAGCATGTCGACTTTATACGTGAGAGAAGAATAGCGTGCCCACAGAAATTTACTCTATAATTTATTTAACCCTGACTGTGGTTAAAACCCTGACCTGACCTTCACTCCTAGAAGTTTGGGACGTCTTCCCTGATAATCTCATGCTTGGGTTGATTGGTTGAGAACTTATTAGAGAAATCAGAATGTTGTATATGAACAAATCAAAGTGGACACACGAACCACACGAAAACTACAGAATCAAAATTGTACTGGAAATTGTTAGTAATTTAAACACACACACGCCTTGAAATATACATGAACACTGAATGTGCAAAATTTTACAAGAGGACCGGACGATGTGATAATTTAGTGGGATGGTCATGTCATACAATATGCATTACGCCTCTTGAATTAGTTACCTCACCTGAACAACGCAGACCTGAATTCCAGTCTAGTTCTTCCAGTCCATTCATGCGTACCATGAGAGTGATGAAAGCAAATAGCAAATACTTCATGAAGTGGATGTTATGTTGAATGAGTGCGTTGTAATTTCTGGACGGTCTGAATGGTTTCGTATGCTAATTAAATAAGACACATGCATACCAAAACAGTTCTGAATTCAGTAATGTGTTCATGCTACGGTCACGTACGTACACTATGAGTAGGTCGAAAAGGTCGCAACATTTACGTATGAAACAATTTTGATCTTTCTGTAAATTAAACAATTTCGATTCTCATTTTTTCGTGCGCATCGGTTTGCCCAATTGCACAACAATTTACACCTTAAAATTTATATTGACTGTAACATGTAATGGAATATTAATAGCACGTACAAATCTAGAACAAACAACGTAGTAACTAGTAACTAGAAATTAGACATGCTAATTAAAACATTGCTTTCGCCCTTCATTCACACACATTCACTCTCAATTCAGTTTCCTGTGCCGTAGATTATGTTGCGACGAAAACTGACATCGTTCCGCCCACGCGATTCACTTTTGTCGCAGTTGTATTGTAATTATCTCCGACCCAGTAGGACGGTAAGGAATTCTACCTTAGACAATAGATTGCAAAAATGCAAAAAACTCTAGCGAATAGCGATCACCCTGTCATTACCATTCCCATTATTTTTTTTGCTATTTTGATTCCAGCAATTTATTTTGATATTTCCATGGAGCAGGTGAATACAGGGTGGTTCATAAACCGTTTACAACTACATGCAATCTAAGGAGTACCGTATAATACTCTACACACCAATTGCAATTGAACTTGAAAATAGGCAATAAATTGGAATAAAATTCTGGAAATGACTGTGAACCACCGAACACACAGAGTAAATGACGCAAATCGCTATGCATACACGTGTCAAATATTTGGAACCCCATTAAGCCCACGGTAATTTGGGTTTTGGCTGTCATCAGGGTAATCGCGAATGGTAAATCTCAGGAGATTGTGAGAAGAGATGGGACGTGCTACCGTACTGCCTGCCAATGCTACTACTTCGTGTTTTTAATGATTTCACATTTCCAATTCCAGGGCCAAAACCTTGAACTTGACTCAAGCAATTTGCAAATCGTCCCACATGATTACCCACCGACATAAAAATCTCATCCCTACGCTGCGCTACCGTGCCGTGCACATGCATTATGCATATGCAAATACGGAGCAAACATTAAATCTAGATTGATTACGTTCTTATATGCACTCTGTCATGATTTGAAAATAAATTATGGGAAAGTGAGAATGGAATAGATCGAGTAGAGGAGATTTAAGTGCTAGATTAAATCTACAGTCTTCTTTCGAGCAAAAAGAGTCTATAAAAATAAATATTTACGAATTTGTGATGCAATTTGGTTAAGGGGATTAAAATACACACACACACAGATTGGTAATCACAAATCACATACGGGATTCGATTCAAGCCAATATCTTAAATCGTAATTTAGCCTAAGGCATATGTCAACATAGAATAAAACAATTGTTTGGGAAAAAAACTTCAAAGTGTGCGTTGGATTGCTTAAACTTTAGTATAAAAAGTCATATAAGGTCCAATTCCTGAAATACAACAAATGTTTTCTATTAATATACTTTTTCTAATACTAATTTCTATAATTTTTACAGCCGATTTTAATTGCGTTTTTAGTATAATTAACAATATGAGGTGTTGGGTGTAGCGTGTAGCAGGCGCATGAAAATTAGCAAGGGCGAAACAATTTTATTTTACATTTCCAATAGTATTTTAGACGCAGTTCCTTTCTGAGAATCCATCCGACCTAGTATCTAAAAAATCTAGAAGATGACTATTTATAATCTATGGAAACGCTAAACGGCGTGATTACAATTAGTGTCGTAGCCTTAAAAATTGAGCATTCAGAAAATTCAGATTTATGAAAATGTTGCAATTTGTATACAGTACGAAAATCACTAATCACAAGATGACGTGTGCATGTGGGTGTTGTACTACACTAGCACTTCTGCAAGCTACAGCTGCATGCATAGGTCAGGGTCCTCAGGGTAAATAATTTTGATCAAGGTGATTACAATGATATGATGATACAGAAGTTACTACATTCTGGCATGACTTTTCTTTTCTCTCTGTTCAGCAGCATTTTCTGTATTCGAGAAATCCAAATAACAAATCTGTTAAACAATGGAATGTCATCTCTTCATTTCCCAATTTTCAGCTGTATATATATACGAGTAGATTAGATAAGGAATCTGCTCTGCAAATTGTTTTAAAACTTCTCCTTAATTATTTCCAGCGATTAGTTTTATTAAGATGGACCCATCATCGCCGGAAAGAGGCAGGAATGTATTAGAGGAACAGTTGAATTGGAATTTCAAATTTACATAATCAGAATCTAATTAGATTAGACTGATTCCTGCAGCATCGCCATATGAATAAAACGACATTCTCATGCACAGCGCACGGAAATGTTGGATGCACAAAGGACGGACAGAAAAAGTAAAAATAAAAAA
>JAQGCB010003122.1:0-10264 GCA_034698835.1 Protaphorura tricampata | reverse complement strand
TTAATGTCGAATATCCCCTGCTTGAGAATACTGCGTCCAATAATCCATCCATGATAGACAACAGAAATAACAGAATAGGACACAATATTCGGCAATTGGGAAAAAATTCAGTTATTGATCATCTATTACTACTACCATTCAATATCATTTTTCGGTGTATTCCTTAAAAATAAATATACATATTACTTATGAGTTTATGAGAAATTGTGACTCACTTTCTTAGCCATGTATCATGAATGAACAAAAACAAAACTCAATTCAAAATATTTATCTTAGAGAAAAACAAAATATAATACTGTTTTCTTAATTTAACGAGATCAAAGTCGTCTGGTAATTAAAGCAATAAACCACGTTTTGTACTAGTTAAATAAATTGAGAGACTAAACACTAAACTAATATTAGATCAATAGACCATTCATTTGATTCCCACGGATATGCGTTAGAGTTACTTTACTACGTTAATCCTAGAAAAACCAAGGGTTTGAGATAATAGTCAAGTTTGTTATAGTTAACTGAATGTAAAAATATAAAACTAACTGGGTCTGTCTGTCATACTTAAAGCTCTGACGCAATTAGAGTTTATCCGCTGACGACATCATCGCATCCCTCCGTGGCCACAAGCTAGGCCTATTTCCCTTTCCTTATCTAAGCCGGTGATGTGATAACCACTAACAAACTGCTACTACTTCTAGTTCTAACAAACTGGAACTAACAAATTGACTTGACTGGCTTTCCTTGAAAGCACTTTTTTAAAACGAAATACATGTAAAATGTGAATTGTAATGTTTTCGCCAACCTGACATGGTTTTAGTAATGAATGCAGAAGATGTGCGAAATTAATTCGGTTCTACGGTGAGTCATTTTAAAAAAAATGTCACATAATTAATTTTACTCGATATTTCTCAGGATTTTATTTGCCATAATTGACCCATTTCTGTGGGGCTCTTGCTTTCGGCCAAAGTGTGCACTAAAATTATATGGTTCAACAATTTCACATAATATTATGCTTCTTTTCTTTTGTAAGACCGGAATCTAAATAATAAGTCCGAGTCCGATGTTTCGTTCGATTCATGTTTCCTAGTTTTCAGTGCCGGTATGGCATGCTCCTGAATTGCCTTACATTCCAGACACACTATACTTTATCTCCACACCCCCCCCCCCACCTCGAATTCAAATCCGAATCTACAATTCTAGTTAACAGAGTTTACACAGAAATATAAGGAATTCCTTTTATACAAGTAATATAGATGGCTAAAGTATTATTTTGGACATGCAACCATGAATTATGTAAGCAAATTGCAAAACATAAGCTGTCCAGGTCCCACAATGCCTAGTGGGACCAATTTTTATTCAATTTTATTGTACAATCAGATTGGTAGTAATAATATAAAAAATGCTTGACAAATATTTGACAAAAATGGACAGTATTTTATACTTGACAAAAAGGAGAAATATATTGTGCATATCAAATATCAATCCATGAGTTCTGAGAATTTGTGAGGAAGGTGATTAATATAATTGCTCATTGTGTATCGTGTAGAATTACACTGCTGTTTGTGCTTGAACACTGTTAACTCAAACCTGTCCTGTCTCTCTACCAAAATAACGAGTAAATTCCGGTTTTCTCACCAGATCATTTTCAGTCTCATTTATTCTATACGGACAATTGGACCACAAGATAGATAAAGTTATGTAATACAATGCAAATGTTGGATCATTCATGTGCTGTGCATCAATATTGCTATGTACTATTTCCATGTATTTGAGTGTATATCTATTTCGGCATATAATGTCAAATGTCAATTAAGTTTAGTCGATATTACTAGGAAAGCAATTTAAAGTGTGCGAAAAACTTTAATGCATGAATTCTTATACATTTCCACAATAACTGTAACTCTAAATTCGAATTGTGGCCTTTAGATGATTTTTTATTTGCCCATGCATAGCGATTATGGCCAAGACCTTTAGGTGCACTTTATTTTATGGTGTATTTCAGTAATCTACAATCTGCACGTGCACGCATACCTTGAATTCACCTAACTAAATACACAATATACATTTTGCCTTGCTTTTACTATTGCAAATTGCAATTATGTCACCTTAACAAGCAAGCAAGCGCCAGGACAGACCAGAAACTAGAAAGGCATTGCATTTTGTAGGACCTTCAACAACAAGCCCTGACTCATTCAATCGAATTAGCAAGCAATATCAACTGCGAGCGCGCCTTTTCTTTCACTTGACAAAATCTGTAAGGATATTTCATTTACTACTTCCTTCCGACTCAAAGAAAAGAAAGTACATTTCCAGGGTCATTTATTTGCAAGAATCTCATCTCAGCCTCAGTATTACTTTGCAAGAGTTTTACACTCAGACTACACTCTTATTTAGAGGAAAGAAAATGTTTGACAAAAATTCATCCATCTTGTAATTTCAGATATTTCTATCCAGTACCGAGCCATGTATGTTCGCCCAAGAGATTGATTGAACCCACTATAAAGCGAATCGTACAAGATGTGGACTAAATTGTAGTCGTCTAGAAAAATCAGACGGATGTTTGACTATGCCTCAGGGTTCGGCTAACGTCGAATGTCAACTAAATAAGATTATTTTTTTATACTTGGAATTTTGTTTAGTGCTTGTAGCCAACCTCAATAGAAAACGAACATGAGAATGCCAACGACTCCGAAATTGAAACGTGTTTCGGTTCTGCACGCAAAAGTCTGAAACATTATTGTGAGGTAGAATAGAATTGGCAGAATTTGAATTGTGAATTTATGCTAATCAAACTGAGTGAGTAGCTGCATGGCACGAAATGAAAGCATACGAACACACGATAACGATGCAAAGGAAAACAGAGCCGAACGGATA
This sequence comes from Protaphorura tricampata, assembly GCA_034698835.1. Lineage (NCBI taxonomy): Eukaryota > Metazoa > Arthropoda > Collembola > Poduromorpha > Onychiuridae > Protaphorura > Protaphorura tricampata. Next base: position 7,396 of record JAQGCB010003122.1, on the reverse strand, counting down.
ACCCGCGTGACCCTTTCTTTCTGAAATATTGTAATAACGGACAGAGGGGCAGACGTTCTCGATTTCTTCGGTCACATGATTATATAATGACGTAACCCACTTCTGAGTAAAAATAAATATGTTGTTTATCCGAAAAATCTGACTGAAAGGTCAATTAACTATAAGTACTCTAAATGTACTACATGGGCTATGTTATGTATGTCCTCTTATTTGCTTTGCGCTACACCTTACTTTTATACAGGAAATATGAACTAATCTTATAATCTCGTCCAAAGATTTTCCGGAAATAATGTTCCTAATGTTCCAATTTGTGTAGCAAGAAAGGTACATGTCAAAGTCAATATGAAAGATCATGTCAGGCGTCAGGTTTACACAGGGATGAATGCCCTGCCATATTTATGGATACGATACACGATATACGATAGGATAGCCCAGTTAAATTAATCCTGATTTCCTTCTGCTAATTGCTAATCCATAGAATGAGATTTTAGCACTAGTACGCTGACACCAAACATGGACCGTGTTTAAATGGAAAGGATTTTAATTGCAGTTACGGACCATGTAATGATTACAAATTGCATTGCAATGCGATCTTGAAATCGAAAAACAAAAAAGTACATGCACACAACCAACCTTTACCTTTAGCTTGCACAAGGCTACATGACTACACGTACACCGCACCCGAAGGTGACTCATTCATTGACTCATTTGTCATTCTTCAATCAATCATTAAACTTCTACCGTTCAACCCTTTCCTTCCGTCTTTTGTCGATTTTCCCGTGACTTTCTGTCGAATGTCAGTAGTCAGTAAATATTTTTTCAAGAAAAGACGTCTTTTTCTCTGAAAAACTGTCATTTTCGTGCCTATTTTAAAATAAAATGACCTAACGACCAGATGCCAAGCAATTGTACCCTAATTTTGAAACTTCGAGAACTAACGATAAGTACTTACTCCAATTGTTATACGATGGCGGTATGACGTCATCTTAAGGTAATGTACATTGAAACTGAAAGCTGATATCGTGTCCCTGTTCAGTCTCGTAGATTTTTTTATAAAAAGTCTTGCTAAGAACTAAATGAACTTCGCCAACGTAATTATGACTATGACTAATGACTAGCATAGCACAATGACACATTTCCACCCAAGTCCAGTCGATAACCTCTTACAAAATATTTAGACGAAAGTAACTGACAACATTGTTTGTCAACAATCACCCTAACGCACTACGCATCAAGCCGAATGTCAATATTTTGTTCATTCGCGTGCCGTAGAGGAACTGAAAACTTTAATGCGTCATTGTTTTATGTGTGTAACAAACGAATAATTTAATTACGTCAATTAGAGTTACTGCCAATCTCAATTAAAGCGAACTGAGAATTCTCCAAGTCCAAAAACCCGGGTTGTGGTTGCGGTACGGGTTCATTTCGGTACATTTCTGAAACAGCCCTCTGACTCACCGTGTTATTTGATGTCGTCATTAACAAAAATACCGCAGACTGTCGCTTTCAAATTCATCCATAGCATTGTCATTTAGACCAAAACCACCTCCGCCTGATTTATTCAAACACCACAAATTGTGGCTATATCCTTTCCATGCATATTTAGGCTTTTTAAACATTAACTCTACGTACGACCTCCTTTGACCTCTGTCGGACAACCTGCCTGTCCATGCATAATATCTGAGTATCTGAGTTCCCTTCCCTCCATTTAAGCAGGTCGAAATAAACTAACTTACTAGCTATAAATACAAGAATCACGTAGATGTAATTCCAATATTTTCAATCCAACATGTCCCGCGAGACCCGCCGAAATGTTACTTTTGAGTAAAATTATTTTTCTAACATTTACAAAATTAAAGTCAAGGTACTAAAGCATAGTAAGGCACATTCAGATTTTTCAGATTATTTCTTAACACCATACCATGATGATGATACACCACGCGATCATTGCAGTAGTATTGGGCTCATGTTGTACGCTAGCTAACGCTATTTTAAAGTGATGACGTCATAACCTAAGCCATCGCGCCGTGTTGTACTGTATCATAGCTATGCTATAGCTTAGCCCACTTCAAAAACATGATTGAATTGAATACTCCAGTGCATGGAGATGGACTGGCTACTACACTCTTTCCATGTCAAATACTAAATTACTAAACTAGATTTTCATAAGAATTAGCAATTAGCATTAAATCGAACACGTGCCTCCCACCCCTGAGAACTTCAATCAAGTGTGGAAATCGGGCAAAAAATGACACTAATATTTTTCAGACTTTAGAAAAAATTACGTCTGCATTGGATGATCAATGTTTACACTCTGGAAGGTCAAGCCAATGCATGTGCATGTTTATAAACTTTAAAAATCTCATGTAAATAAATAAACCATCGCTACTCTACATTTTATCCACTGGATGTTAGAATAATTCAGACTTTGATTGGTTTTTGCATTGACTCTCTTCTTACTACCATTTTTTTCGGTTTTTCCAGATACACCTGTCCAGATACCCCTTCCTACATTATATTTATTTGTCTTAAAATGATTGGACCCCCGAAGTAGTCGTCGTTCGTAGTTTCTGTTTCTAGTGTTAATGTCATTGTGAAATGAAATGAAGATTGAGAATCACAAGAGTGTTTGAGTGAAGTCTCACCTTGCATGTGAATTACGTGGTGGTTTTGGTACGGTGCGATTTTCTACGTAGGTTCCTACGTACGTCGCGTATTTCAATTCCAATGTAAATGTAATGTTGGAGAGACCCGATCTCTTCACACAAAAACGAAACGACACTTTGGCTTAGCTCTTTGACTGTCTCTCTATAGTTTTTCTGATGATTTGAATTGGATGGTGAGTTTTGGCTATAGTGAAGCGTCTACGTCGCTCCTCGTCACGTCTTCATCCCCCCAATGACTGAGTGACTCGTCAAACGCGTCGACAACACGAAACTGCCTTCGTCACAATCCTATATCCTCAGCCTCTCTCACAAAACTACACTCACTTTCAGATCAACCCAGTCAACCCACAAACTACATCATGAAATCCCCTCAAAACCACGCCTTCATTAGTACAGGGTGGTCCAATTTGAAGAATTGTGGGAAATTAGACCATTTCTTTTGACTGTAAGTGTATTATCTGTCGTGACCAACTCTTTTGGTCGCAACTCCTTGCATTGTTGCATCTTCTATCCTGCCTACTTTCGACCGAAAGTGTATTTAGTATCTTTCCTGTCCACTTCTTTGGATTGTAAATGCATGTATAACCTATCTTGCCGAATTCTTTCCATGGGAAGTGGTATTACTCAGTTCTTTAGATCATAATCTCTGTCGTATCATATCCAATTCTGTGCGTGCACTGTGTTTTCCGTCCCATTCATTTCTTTCGCCTGTAAGTGTAGGCCTGTCATGACGAATTATAAATTCTTTTACCGAGACTGGGTTATTTGTTCAATCCAATTCTTTCGATTTTAACAGTCGGCCTGTCATGACCAATTACCAATTCTTTCACCGAAACTGGTTTATAAACTCATTACAAGTCTTTCGACCTTAAGTGTCTGTCTATTATGACCAACTCTTTCGACAGCGCTGGACAACATTTCGACCGTAAGAGGGTGTGCATAATACGTATAGGATATTCCGCGGTTATTGGTGGAGTAGGGGAGTAGGACCGTCGAACATAGATGATCACTTTCAGTATTGCCGAACTATTGTATACGGTGGATTACTATTTACGACCAACTCTGATTGATATTTATTTATGCCATTCTTGTCCCAGTAGGCTAGTAGGCAGTCATCCGAAATTCTTGATTGTTTATGTTCTATTCACTAACCCCGAGTGTAAATTTTCGTAGCAAACGTATAGAGTACTTACTTACTAATAAAGTCAGTCTGAACCACCCTGTAAAGAAAGGGTTGGATAGATGTTGGACTAAGCTGCGCGTGACGTCGAAGCAGAGTTTTTGCTATAGAGTCTAGTGAAAGGGGTTTTCACTCGTACTTGATTTCCTTGTGTATACAGGAGGCCCAACCCTTTCCTATGTTAAAATCCCCTACCCAAAAATGTATGATGAGAATGACGCACCATGTAAAATACATGACGAGGAATGGGCATGAGCAGAGTACAGGATAGGATTCGCAATCCAATGCAATCCAAATCATGAGAATTCAAGGTCACAAAAACCTCTGACGATGATGACGCACTTGGGTCGATTCTCCAAACTCACTCGTCCTCGTAAAAAAACACAACCAGGATTAATACGCTACGCTCTGCTATGCTATCAAATGAAAGGGTTGAGTTGACAAGGTAGGATTTTCATATGTAAACCTTGGAATGACTTTTCATGAAAAACTCAGAATGCAACAAAAAGTAAACCAGAGAAAAGGGGTCGTATCGTATTATCATTAGACGTCTGCCTAAGTATTTGTAGTTCAATTCAAAGCTCAGAGCACACACACAAAAAATGAGACACAATTCGCACTAAATGTATAATTTAAATGAAGAGACGAAGAGAGGTATGATAAATAATTTTAAGTGCGGATGAAACCATCTAGCTTATGTATTCATTGACAAGACATAGACAATTGGATTTTAATGCCTGAATTTTAGAAATGGATGAGTTTTACATGTGAGAAATATTCCTTGTCAGAGAAAAGTGGAAATGGGGATATGTGAGACTACGAAATGTTTTAATTCTCATTTGGGTTTGGATAAACAACATTGTTTTGATAGCGTGGAATTTCCATGAATTAATACAGAATACACAGTTGGTGATATGATGTGTGGTCACGCTCAAGGACGAAGGTTGCCTAAATCAGACCAGCTATATGTTGTTCAATCGAAATTAAATCTGACAACGATTCCTTAGACAGATACAGACTAGGACAATGGACATTATTTTTGGCCCACCCGGGTGGCAGATCATAATAATACGTACAGGGTGCTCTATATTCTATACCATATTGTATTCTCGGCTTTTCCTTATGCAAGGCATTCTCCTGGTAATGAATGATATTAAATTATTTATTGTGTTAGTTAAAATGTCAATGTCTCTGAAGAGTCTGGACAGACACATTTGAAGTGAACTGAGATTAATTCAGACATGACGTCAATTGCTTAAACACTTACTTCACTTACAGATTCCTCATTGATTTACTTACATCGTAAAACAAGTTGTAGTTGTAGTGACTCCAATGATAGTAATTAATTAAAAGCTTTACGATGTTATTTCCACTTTATTTGTTGTCGTCAGAGGTTATTCTACTGAATTGACTGGTCTCCTTATGTGCGTACATACATTAAATCTTAATCAACGTAATGGAGGGAGACCAAACATATTATTTATAGCATTTACGGGATGTCCAATATTTCACGTTGTAAAACTCAAGGGTTTCTTCCAAATGCGCTTCCAGGTTCACCCGTATGTACTTTGCCATCACGTAGAACACTTGGGAGACTTGGGACTTATGTGAAATCCAACGAAATGAACTGTTAATTTGCGTTGATGTGAAATGAAATAAAGTTAATCCAAGCAAGGTAACCGGATTAAAGATTCTAGCCAAGTAACTGAGTAAAAAAAAATAATTCTTGGATACAAATGAAATCATGTTCACGGTTTAGTCCCAATGTCAATTTCACCACTCATTTTCACTTTTAATTGCATTGTATTTCATAATTTAAGATGTCATTTCTTACATAGTACTTCTACAAAGGTATTATTTATTTCACAAGAGAAAGGAGAGGAAGCTCTCAAAATGCGTGGCATTTAATACTCTAACTGTTTACATGCACAAGCGCTAAGACTGACTGTGAGATTGACGGACTATACTGTAAAGTAAAGTAATACATTTTGGCGGTAAATAGTGATGACATTGCTCATACCTCAACCTTTTCAGTTTTACTTTTTTTTCGTGAACTTAATTTAAATAAGTTTTGCAAGATCAGAGGCGATAATTATTGTTCATTTTTTCAAAACACTTTGTTGACTAAATTTTTGGGGGGGAGTTAACTATTTCATGCGACTTTAGCACAGATAGCATCAGTAAATTCGGAACATTTTCCTGTTCCACCCAAATCACCCGTCAATACTTTACTCTCCTTGATTGTGTCAAAGCAAGCCTTCTCAATTTTGGCTGCGTGTTCTGGGAGCTCCATGTACCTTTAAAAGTTAAATTATGGATTAAAAGTTGAGTTCCTGAATATCTATCAAAGAAGTATTGGGATTTTTTCGAAACAAAATATACCTAAGCATCATCACAGCAGACAAAAGTAAAGCAGTTGGATTGGCTTTGTCTTGTCCGGCAATATCTGGGGCTGTGCCGTGAACCTGGAGTCAAATCAGTCAGTACAAGAATTAAAACCAAATATTGACAATTTACAAGAAATCTCGTCCAGATTTGCTCAGACACCACTATGAGTGCCTGAAACTTCAATCTTTTACTCACCGACTCAAAAATAGCACCGTTGAGTCCAATGTTACCAGAAGGTGTTAATCCGAGACCACCGACGAGACCCGCACACAAATCAGACAAGATGTCACCATAAAGATTAGGCATGACTAGAACATCATAGTTAGATGGGTCTTGAACCATTGTCAAACATACTGTGTCCAAATATTTCTCTTCAAATTTGATGTCTGGGTATTTTTTGGCAGCGTCTCGACAACATCGAAGGAAAAGACCGTCAGACATTCGCCTAAAAATATAAATCGTCTTTAGTCCAGTGTTATATAAAAAATGATACAAATATATCGACAAACCAGATTCTTGCTGGCCACTTGTACATCTACAAATTAACTTACATGATGTTTGCTTTATGTACAGCTGTAACTTTATGTCGTCCATTGGACTTGGCATAGGCAAATGCAAAGTCTGCCACACGTTTTGAGGCATCTTCCGTAATGAGCTTGATTGACTGCACGACGCCAGGGACAATCTCATGTTCTATCCCAGAGTATTCTCCTTCTGTGTTCTCACGAATTGTGACCACGTCCACATCGTTGTACAAAGTTGCATAGCCTTCCATTGAGCGACAAGGCCGCACGTTGGCATACAAATTAAACTCTCTGTGTAATGAGTACAATTTCAAAGTAAAGTTAGACTAGGAAACAGTTGCAGGCTTTAATCAGAGATAGACAAAGGGTAGAGTTTCAGGGGGGTCTAAGGCAGAAAAATTCTGGGGGTCTCCATTGTTAATGAGGGGCCACCCTGCCCGCCGCTTGCGGCGGTCCCCGCGGAGCGGCCGCCGGAGGCGAAAAAATTTTTTTGGGTTTCTTAACTATAGAGGGCATGGAGCGACACCTATATTTTTCACGAAAAAGTCTGAAAAAGTATTGATTTTGATGAAAAATAGACCCTCAAAATATATTATGGGTCTAAATTTCTTCAAAAAAATTTGGGGTCTCTTTTCCCT
>JAQGCB010003121.1:0-10265 GCA_034698835.1 Protaphorura tricampata | reverse complement strand
ATTAATAATATTCTATTTTTGAATAAACCAAGGGAATCTTACATAGAATAGCTCCTAGAGAAAGTATAGTTATCTTGAGAAGAGTTTCATATTTCTGATACGAAGACACTTCAGTCCCACTCCTGTTCTTCATGAGTTTCACAGCCATTCTGAAGAATCAGTCCAGTTCTCTGTCTAAAAGTCCAAATGTTTCACAGAGATTATTCAAACCGCCCCGGCCCGAGACACTGCGTATCTGTTTTGAAAATTAAAACATTATTATACACCCGCATTAAATAAAACCCAACAAGACATTTTCAGGAGTTAAAATCAAAACATTTCACCCAAAGTTTTGAACAGACGTATGACAAGGGGCGGTGGGCGGTGTGCGTGTTTAAAAAATTGATACATTGAAGTGTCGTTGTCGTCTATCGTGTTGCATTGTTGGTCAACCACATTATAGACGTTTCTAAACTATCTAAACATTTCGTATAAAAGCCGGGTCCTTTTCGTGCTTTTTCCATTGACCCTTACGGAGAAAGTGGAGACAGTGCCGTGCAGTCCGTGACCCCTGTCTTTTCGTTACCGAATGCCGGAATACAAACCCGAACTTCCATTCCGTAATCCGTACCCGTACGGTATACCCTGCATGCACGAATGCGCCATGTCAATGTTTAATCATGACCCTGACCTTGACTTTGTTGCTGACCTCGGTCTTAACTATCAGATATCAGTCTAACAACCAATACGTCGGCAAAACAGTGGGACAGTATGCACAGCATGCCGGTAAATGTAAACGTCAACATTGCGGTTAGAAAATAAATGACAAATACTGTAATAATTGGAATGAATCAGAGCCAGTCAGTTTTCACACATACCCTTGGGCTGTTGACTGTGGTTAAAGGTCAAGTGTCCCAAAAACTGTCCAAAAAATCCGAATTTCTGAAAAAGACGTGTGTTTGTTGAGTTGGACAGATTCGACAGATCCTTTGGAGTCACAGGAGCCGCAATTCCATAAAAAATATGAAATTCCGCGCTTGTGGTGATTCTCTTAGGAAAAAGGAGGCATGAGAGTGACGGACGGGACAACACTACACGAGCAGATCACATTAAGACGTGTCTCTTGCATGCAAAAGCCAGATGCAGATATGGGAAGGAAATGGACATAGAAATCGTACGACATCCAAGCATTTCGTAGTTAATTTTTTGTAATTATTGTGTTTTTCCGGTAAGTGTTTAAATATAATTGTTGAATCGTTGAATAATTGTCTATTTGTCTTACAATCCAGACACCTATGCATACACATTACACATGCACATGCACGCATAATTCTATGACAAGAATTCCACGTCTGGACTTTTACTTTCATAAGATCACCGTGTCTCACCTTTCCCAAAACTTTTGCTGAAAAAGTTTTTGTGTGGCTTGGCTGGTTTTGGTTGGGTCAGTTTGGTGGGTCTGCTAGGTCTGGGTGACCTGACCGAATTTGGAATCATCGTTGCCGATCGGCTGCACGAACATTTGTAAATATTAAGAGTTCACATTTAAAATAATACAATGTAGTATTTTAATGAGATGTGCTTATAGGTACATGATCGGTTTGGAAAAAAAATTGTATCACCTTCGCTTCGCTTTAGTCAGCAGCAGAGCTTTTCAAAGTTTGTTTTTGATGGAATACATTTGCACAAATAATACTTGGTAAGTCAATTTGGAAGGTCGGATGACGTTATTTTCGAAACCTTCCACTTTGTCAGTTTCGCCCAAAATATTATTATTGTAAGATTTTGCATAAACACAATTTTCTTGGGACTGAAATGGTAAGGGTTTTAATTGGGTTTGAACTAGTTTGAAGTGTGAATAATTATTAGGACATTCAGCAGCTATAATTTTTATTCAACCTTCTTAATTATGACGCAATGACAATAATGTTTGAATTAAAGTAATTTTGAAACAACAATTGTTTGAAATTAGTATATCAATCTATTATATTCTAAATTCTGATTTAGGTACTCATTTGACTTGAGTCGTCTTTTAGATATTTGTGATTCCGAATTGACAATTCGCATGTGTTGAAAAAACCATAATTTGGTCGTAAAATATCATATCATCACCATCTACAAAATTAAATCACAGGAAACGAACAAAGCATTACAAGCATTATATATTTGCACAACATGTATACAACACTACAATACAATATTAATAATCCATCTTATAGATTTGACATCGACTAAATTGTATTAAACATTGTCTGTGGTCTAAACTTTATCGTTTCACTTGTCTAAATATTTGACATTTGCAGGTAATTTCAACCTGAATTGAATTTTTAAAATCAATGCATTTGGTAAATAAAAATTTGACCCAAGAGATGATTTTATCCCAATTGATAACCAAAACTTCAATCAGAAAAGTTCCAAAGGCAATTAACATCCCCAAAAGAAATAAATAAAAAACAAATCTTAAGTTTTCTCTTTTCAAGGGCTTCACTATATTTTGATTCAATGTTTCTGACAACCAAAACAATTTTCTGTAAACCTTATCCTTTGCTTGCCCTAACATTGTATTCCTCCCTTCCATTTTAAACAAATAAATGATTTCTTTCTCCCATTTGTCCAACACTCCAGCATCCAATAACATGGATGATATTTTTGTGAAAGAATCGATAAATATAGAATATTTCGGAAACCCCATAGTCATTGATACCCGAATAGCTGCTTCTTTTGAAACTAATAGTGGTTCAACTTGAGGATTCAAAGTTAACGTTTGAGCAACAACCATTTGAACGATTGGAGCCCAAATAATGCAAACGGAATTTTCCTCTACAAATATTCTTCTTAGACATTTTGCCATATCATATTCATAATTTATTCGACTTTTAATTTCTTTCATTGGACTTACTTGACTTTCGTCAAAAAATGCTGTTTCAACTACACCGAGAACGACGAGCGTAACACGATAATTTTTCATGACAGCCAATTCTTTATAATCTGTTGGGACAACCGTTGGAATCGGAAAGGATAAATGTCTCACAAGATTTCCTTTGTACCCTGTACCAATCACTAAAATAAACATTACCCATAATAAAATCAAAAACCTGGTACTTTTTGGGTAAGAAACTGCTTGATCAAATGTAAGACCATAAGGGATATAAATGGACTGGTAAATCATTTGGAATTTGCTAATATAATTCGTTTCTGACGTGACCGTAACTCGCCTGCCCAAATAAATCGATATATAAATCGATACAATCATGATTGCAAATGAAATCAAAATCATGTACCAGACTGTGGCATGATACGGATAAAATATTGCTTCGCCTTGAATCTGTGTTTTTGGATGTGGAGATAAAAACACCAAATTAGCCCAGCCAATTGTTCCCACAAAATGAACTCGATCATACCAACCATAAACATGTCCTAAGAATATAGAGAAATGAAAATTTCTTTCTTCTTCATAAATTATGTCAGATATCATTCCGTTCCAAGTTCCATTCGGTAATAATTCTGCATAGCTCTGTCCAGCTGGAGCATGAAATTCAAATGTGAAATTAAATTTCTTTGCAGCCGCTTCAATCATTCGGTAATGTGTCCCGTCAAATATATCGACACCGTCGACCGTCTCAACAAAATAAAACCAGAATGGTAGTCGACTCCCTGTGATTCTGAAATGTCTTCCTCGAACATTTCCACCCATTTGGTATTTCTTGTTCAGCAGAGCGTCTGATTTTGATTTGACCATTTCCCCCGAGTTATACGTCAATGGATCTTGGAATATTTCGCATGTTTCTCGCACGATGATAATTTTCTCTTGGAGACCAGCATAGCGTTCATCTTTGAACAATTTTGACATTAGTTTGGAACTTGGAACGACTATTATAAAGTAGTCCATTCTTCTGTTTCCAAATTTTCGAATATTTTGAAGGGTAGTCTCCACAGAGGCATAGTTTTCGTGCAGAACCCAGATCACATGAATTATTGATGTCAAACTGTTATGTAATTTCCGAAATTCTGGACTGATAAACCCACTGATCAATGGTTCGCCTGAATAGTATTCCCAGTTCAAAATATCCAGATTGGATTTGTTCCTGTCCCCCGAGATAATAATTGCGACAGAATAAGGTTTGTAACCTTCAATTTTGTAGTGTTGGATGATTTCAATTATTTGACGATCAACACAATCAGAACTACTGGTGGAAGTGCTGCATTTTATTCTCGTGAAAATATAGAATAAAATCAAACCGAACAGACCGATTTTGCAAAGTCCAATCATGATGGTAGAAGAACAATTGACTATACTTTGAGCGGACTTGAAATCACAATTAAGTGAGTTCTTTAAATTGCTTACGAGCTCTGATAATATTACCCCAGCGAGAGAGACTTTAAGAAATAAATCCACCCCATTAATAAAATTAGACAAATTCCACGACACCCGTACAGATTCACCTTTGTCCAAACTAATTTTTCCGATGAGACCGGGTCAGATATGCTTACACGGAAAACGTTTTCCGTTAATTAATTTTATGCCCAATAACATAACATTGCCTTCCCGACCCGACGGGAGTCAACCGGCGTAAAATTCTTGCATGTGTCAATCCCGCATCATGCCAGCAAAGCCATGAAATGCATACATAAAATCCTGAATATGTCACATTTCGTGTGGGGTTGACGCTGAAACACATTATGGAGACAGGAAAGGTTCTGACTAGTGTAAGTCTGAAATCTTGGAATCTTAAATCGGCACGAGGACAAAACACCGATTCTGATGACAGCTGACATTGTTTTCATTTTAACTAATATGTTAAGAAATACTGATAGCGAAAAGTTGTCTTTAGCTGTTCACTTTCGCTGCTCTGTACAACACATAGATTGATTTCAAGTCTTCCAGTAGACTTCGTTCTTAACGAAAACATTTTTGGTTCAGAAGAAATAGAAACGATCAATATAATGAAAAAAGTGTTGGACGTATGGTGGGTATGAAAAGCGATACTTTAAGTATTGTACCACTTTCAGATAAAATATGGTAGGAAACATTCTCAGGTATTTCGGAGAAACGCAAAAGAAGTAATAAACTGCATATACTGAAACATGGAAAAATGTGTGCTGTTAAACTTGCGATAGTAACCCCGATTTTGTTTTCACCGCTTTCTCCACTTCTCTAAAGAAGAAAGTCCATTCTGTCGTAGTCGTATCTTTTGGAATCCGAGATTATGCTTTTTTTGAACGGTTATAGCTTTAAGATATTCAAGAGCTACAGTTGGTTTTCATTGTATTCTAATCGCCCGGGTTGAGGATCGGAGTTGGAATTGGAATGGCTCAGATTTAGCACATTAAATCAATCAAATCAAATAAAAAGTCATGCCTGTTCATGATACATGAAGATTTCCACTTCACGGGGTGAAGATTTTAACACCTTTGGTTTTTAATGTGTGAAATGTTGAACTTGCGCCAATCGCCTTTGCATTGGCGCATTATTATCGATTTATATTTAACGTAGTGTAAATCTCACAATCGCTGATGACTCGAACAGCCAACTATCTATTGAATTGAAAGTAGGTATTCAAGAATAAACAAATACATCTTAGGCCAATGAAAAATGCGTTATTACTGTATTGTGCGCCTTAGATGGCTTCGCTAAACGAGTGGACAAACAAATAGTGTAATTCAGGTTTTACGAAATCCATATAATTAGTTGGCATGTAGATTTATATACTATTGTAATACAGGGTGGTCTAAAAGTAGCAACCATCTACTCTGAGATGTGTAATACTTGTACTAGACTGTAATGTTTGTCTTTCGATTATTGAAATTAAAGAGCACATATCGAGAATGTGCAAAAATCTCAAATAGACCCTTTGGCAGTCTATTAAAAATTTATCGTACATTTCGTATATTGTGCATGTTCAATTAATTATCGTAATATCCGAGATTAATTGTAGAGCTTCCTCATTTTGAGTGCGCAGTTGGTTTAATAATATGAATTACACCTTCAGAGTAATCCCTGTAATTAGGTCATGCAATATTTCTCATGCAAAGCACAACGCAGCATAAGTAAGTTTTGAAGTGTTTGTGATAATGCATGTTTTTTTCTGAGACATTTGGTTTGTGTTGACGTAAAGGTAGTTCACCTTAACACAGAATTACATTGTTGTCATTAATGATTAAATATATACTACTATAATCTTCACATTGAAACTGGTTATACATACCCCTACACTTCAATGAAATGAAATGAAATGAACGTTAAAAGAATCATAATTCAAGTGAAGTCTCCGTGAATGTATGAAAAATATGGGCGAATGGGCGATCGCTTTATCTTGGTTCCAAATCTCCGATAAAGAATTATTATGTACATAGTTAAAGTCAAACGACTATTAAGGATGTGTCGGCCGCAATGTGCAAGTGTCAGGACTATCGATTACTGAAATTCACAGCAATGAAATTGTCAATTTCAGTATTTTATGAAGATTCAGGTCCCAAATATACTAGTGCTACACAGAAACCTTTACTTGAGAACCACACATTGCACAAAATTCGAGTCTTGTATTTTTTGAAGTTAAATTTTTTTGATGAAAAAAAGGACCATTTATAGCCCCTAAACTTAATTATTGTGAATGTGACCAACTGACAAAAATATTTTTTACCACAAACACCACTTTAGGACGAACATATTTTGGACCGTGTAAAAAGAGATCCATCGTGCTACCGTGCACGATTCATTTCAACATATGTGATATGTCATGTAGTCAGAAACGACCTTGGTTGTTTTATTTTACAGGTACAAAACAACAGTCAAGATCTCAAGATCTTGATCTTCTTAATACGCTTGACGCTCACATGAAGCAAATGGCCCATGCATTCACACATTCTTAATTGAAACTTTTTATTAAAATTTCGTAAACTTGCACATGCAGAGCACAATCTCACAGTCGTCACTTCGTCACACTCACACCTTTTCCACCAATTTTCTCATCATGATTAGAAAGGTGTGTGCGTTATTAATAATAAGATTTGGTGTCGTAATCGTAATGCGTTCCTAACTTATTCCTCGGCTTGGGTCAAATGTCAGGGTATTGAAGTTGAAATTGTGGTAAAAACTTGTTTTTAATTGAGATGGGATGGGATTTGGCGGACGGGATTTCAAAACACATGCTGTAACTGTAAAATTGAAATAAAAAATGAATTCATTTCACTTCGTCTTATGAACATTTTTCCGTAAATACATACAAAGAATATGTCATGCTTTATCTGAGTTAGACAAGTTCCCTGCCGGTGCGCGGTGCTGCATGAATTTATATATTTGCCAAGAAAATCGTAGTATAATGATAGTTATATTTAGAATCTATATAATCCTAGGAAGATACAAATTGTATGTGCCGCACAAAAATCTTCAAAAAAAAATTAATGGTGAAAACCTGGATAATAAATATATAAGAAGTCTCGGCTTAAATGCGATTGAATTCGAAATTCGGGGCTTGACGCAAATTATGCAACTAAGTTTATGGAATCTTTCCAATTATTGTCACATTTCACCGCCTCTCACTCAGACATACCATAATGAGAAGTGAGAAGCCGGTTTTGCGTATGCGAAGCTAGCCAAGACTATTATACCGTAACATAATTTGTATTTGTAAACAAATAGATCAAACTAGTAATAGGCAGTGAACTTTATAAGAATATTGGAATCTAATTAAACTTCAGGCCATTTCGCGTTAGTTCTTAATGTACTTTCATGAGGGTCAAGGAAACTGTCGAGTGTACAATGAAATGACGATGAGATGCTAGCTATGCTGGCGTCGTAGATTCAATTGTCGTGACGAATCCACAATCCACTCACTCCCTCCAAAAAAGTTGCTCATAAACAATACAATAATACAAGAATGTGAGAGTAAACCACTAATGGAGTATATAAAGACAAAGATGAATTAGATTTAGTCATCAGTCAATCTTCCAACTTCAGAGCTATCATATCAACTCAAATTCACGAATTTTCTTCTTCAAAAACTAAAATCATCATGAACTCCGTAAGCGATTTGAAACATTTTAATTCAAAATTTTTTAAAAGAATTCTTGGTCTCATTTTCAAAATTTAATGCAATTCTTTCTAAATTGTAATGTTTAACTAATGATTTTACAGTTCGTCCTTATCGCTCTCGTCGCTTTCGCTGCTAGCGCACAAGCTGGATTCCTCAGCGCTCCAGTCGCTGCCCCAATTGTTTACCACGCTCCAACCGTCTATGCCACTCCAATCTACTCCGCAGTAAGTTTTCACATTCGATTCCCAGGATAAAAATAAAGGATATTTTAAAATATTTTGCTGAAATTTTTCATTCCGATTTTCAGCAATACCCAACCTACGCTGTCCACTCACCCCATATCGCTCCAGTCGTGAAGACCCTTGCTAGTCCAGTTTATGCTGCCCAATCTTACTTTGCCGCTGCCCCAGTATACCACGCCGCACCAGTCGTCAAATACCACAGCCACGGATATGGATATGGTCTTCACAAGTAGATCATCATCTATTTAAGTGAATATTTATTAATTAGACCTTCCCGCAAGTAATTGCCATTGCCAGTCGTCCCCCTTTGTTGCATTGACAGATGTAATTTAAAGTACACCCCCTCCAGTTCAATAAAAATGACATAAAATTATGATGTATTGTTTCATCTTGTAATATTCTTAAGTGACACTTGTCTACTATGTCGACTTGTCCCTTGCATTATTTGCACTGGTGACAATTATTCCAAATGCATCCGTCATATTTAGTGGGATTTCGTCCCCAAATTCATACGAATTGAATGGCATCAAAATAATCATACAGGATTCTTACATTCAATATGATGATTCGGTACACCAATTACGTTTCCTGTTCTTTGATCATTCCCATGGCCACATTCCGATGGACACAATTCGTGATTGTTTAGCTTCCACATTTCATGGCTTAGAAATACGACGAAATTCTATGCTACGACGGCTGATATATGTAGAACTTGCTCCAATCGAACGCTATTTCATCTAACACGAATCTCGCAAATTCTTAATTTGTGGTTGTTGCTTGACCCTGAGATTAGAGATGTTCTCGCCATGGGTTCACTACAGTCTTTGGATTTTGATTTTATCGGACATTTCCAAAGGGCAGTCATGCGTCCAGGATTTGGCGAGCGATAAGTATTGCAGCAACATTTGTGTCCCTTTCCACAATGACGTAACATTTCGTACTCCGCCTGGGCCAAACCCATGTGTAGATATCTTTGTCAATGGAATTCCAAATTTTAACAATTTCTTGCTTGTGTGGCTCCAAGTGAATACAGCTGCTTGTTCGAATTACATAATTCATGAAGCAGCTATCCAGGCTGTAGATGAGGATGGGTATCCGATTGGACGTTGGATTGTTGGCGTTGGAACAGACATATTAGCCACATACTGCGAGATTGACAAGATTATTTTAAATCCTCCAAGTTTAGGGGGACTCTTCATAGGTTCTACATATTTGCCGTCGATCCAAGAAAGGAATTGTACATCAACTCGATCACTTATGACAAGAATTAACGTAAGAAATAGAAATGAAATCATGAAGCTAGGAATTAAGAATGAGTTAACACAATAACACAAATACTTTAATTTAATTATTGTCTCAATCTTGTTAAAATGATTTATTGATTTATATACTATAGAAAAATTTCTGAATTTATTTTTCAGACACCCAGAGAAGGAGAATTCCCAAGTTATGTGTTGTTTAATCAATCGGATAGGAAACCATTGCCTGCGCACTTTCCTATTTTAGGAATGCTCTGGCATTATGAAGGTGGGAGAAGTAAGACTGTAGAGTTCATGTAAGTTTAACTCAACAATTAATTTGCAGTGTGGTGCAGAGCATATGTTACAGTTAACCCTGAAAAGTCTTGACTGAATAAAAAAAACTAATTATATATCTATCTGAAACCGTTTTATACCTATGCTTATGTTTTTGTGCAAAAATACATGGCGCTAGTGCTGATGGTTGATTAATGTGTGATTTTCAGTACTAATATATTTTGTATACATATTTTAACAGTGCAGAAACTGTTGAAGAGGACTCCAGCAATCCAACTTTTGTGAGTGGGGTTCAAAGCACGGCTTTATCGTATAAGCCATTCCCAAAACTACTTAACGTTCCCCCACGCTTGTGCTATCAACCAAATACAGATGCGGGATTTCCATTTGTCCCCACTTTCTCAGCTACCACTGAGACTTTGATGGTTAATCCGACATATTTAGCGGAATTGGGGGAAATCTTTGATGGACTTAGA
>JAQGCB010003120.1:0-10266 GCA_034698835.1 Protaphorura tricampata | reverse complement strand
GGGTTTGGGGGGAAGTACTTTCGAAAAAAAAATATTTGGACGAAATCGGTTTTTCGTTAATCGGGTAGTTCCCTCGTTAGTGCACTTTTAGCCATAGATGAACTTTGCTCCAATAAAAATGGCACAACTATATATGAACCACAAACTATCAAAACTGTGCTGAGAACAAACATAAACTGGAAAACGTTAACATGTATACCTGTTTTTTATACTAAACTCTCGCCATACTTCAGCTCAGATCAGATACACAATATATCTCTTAGACTTTCTTTCAGATTTTATTTTATAGATCATTAGAAATTAAATCACAGCAATAGCTGCAATGTCGCCGAAACGAGCATTCCTTTGGTTTTTCAAACTCTTCTGTCGACTTTTCCTTATGGATGAAGGACCTTAGCAATAACGAAACTCTGCTAGAATAAATGGCGTTCCAAAGCAAGAATATTAAATTAACCAATCAAGTTCTGGCTACGCAATTAAATTATTTACGAAATTAAATTAAACGTATTAGTTTCCCGGTACCGGAAAATATCTCGAATAGTAAAATACGATGTCTACAAGATCATTTAATAAACCAATATCAAAAGATCAATATCTCCATTTTCTGTGATTGTAGAAAGGTTCTCAAATAATATATGGATATTAATTTGTGAAGACTGAGAACGGCTTCTCGCATGACTATGCCTTGTTCAGCTTACAACGTTTATGCATCTCAGAATGGTCTTGGATCAAATGGATACTGGTTATGCAGCTGTATAAAGACTCAACTGTCCAACAAATAATTTCGTTGGGACTTTTGTTGTCATGTGACCAGTAGTCGATGTAACTAAAACATCAATTCAGATGGTATTTTAGTTTTTATCAATATTGGGTGCCGTGACTAGACGATTTCATTGATTCTTACAAATTCATTGGTATCTTGTATCTTTTTTATCTTGAAGCTAGGCGTAACATTTTCTGTATCTTGACGAGTAGCTTCAAGATACTCAAGTATGTACCTTCGCACATATCTTATCACTGGAATGGAGGCGTGCTTAAATAGTGGACACGCCTATCAACTCAAATGGAAGCGTGCCTATAAAATGCACATACGTAACCGCTGGAATGGAAGCATGTATAGAGAACGCACTTATCTAACTATTTCTCCTGAATCATGTCTACATAATGGACATATCTAAACGCTTCAATCTAAGTATGCATATCGAACGGACATATCTAACGACTGGAATGGAAGCATGCGTATTGAAAACACATACGTAACCTTTATGATGATACAGAAGCAAAATTGAATGAAGTTTACGAGAGACTAATCTTGACGGAATACGCAACGGATAAAACTATTTACAAGGGTAAGGTTCAATTATTGTCAACCGTCTATGGATTTGAAACAGAGTTTTGTACCAGGGAACGTAAGCTTGCTTGTAAATGAGAGGGTACGAATCTTTTTGTTTGAGATCCTTGGGCAAATACACAGACAAACACAAATCAATCCAAATCCACAAATAGAAAATCTATGGCAACTCTGTGCCAGGAGGCAAAGTTCCCAAAACCGAGGCAAAATAATTGTAAATGGATTTACAAGTAGTAAAGCCACACGAGAACCACGTGTAATTTATAGTTCCGTCCATCATTCCATCCTAACAAGAATATTTGGTTGGGAAAATACGCCTTTTTGCCACGGGAAAGCTTCAGCCATTTAGCATCATTGTATCCTTCAACCTATTTTGTCGAGCTACCTTTTTGGATGTAGGACCTATTAAATTATCGAATCTAGCTTAAGGGTATGTCGATCCAAAACAAGAATATTAGATTGGCAAAACACAAATTTCTGCTACGCGAAAAGTTTACACAATTCGACATGGATGGTTACCATAAGAATATCAGTACATTTCAACATTTTCCAGATCTTGAAAGATCTGAATCGCTATATTGATATTCCTGTAAATTCGATTTCATATTGAATGTGCTCTCTCTGTGCTTTAAACCATATTGATCTCATACGAAAATATTTACTAGCCCTTTAGCAGGTACGACCGTATATATACGGGCCGCGGGAACTTACCGGTACGGGTGAGATTTGGCACGCACCACTAGCCCAGTACGAGTACGCCCGCATATATGCGGATTTAAGAGCATGAGCCCCCACGGGTACGACATATTTGGTACCAAAATGTAAATTTGAAATTTTTGTATCTTCCAGGTCGAAAATTTCGATGATTTTTCATGCTGAATAACGTGTGAGAATCATAGAATTTTAAATCCGCATATATACGGGCGTACCTTTAATGGTCCAACCGTAAATACGAGTGCAAGCGTTTGGTCCCATTCGTATATATACGGGCGTACCCGTAGCGGGCAAAACGTGGTAGCGAAACTCACCCGTACCGGTATAACTCACTCAGCCCGTATTTATACGGGCGTAACTGTAGCGGGCACGCGCGGACAGAGAAACTCACCTGCTAAAGGGCTAGTATGTCACACTTTTACAAAACTAACCCTTGCAACCAAGGAGGTTATACAATACCTAGAGTACCAATGGTATAGGCAAGAAGATTCCACGTAGTTGATTGCTGTTACAGGAGTGATCTTCACTTGTTATTTCCATAAATAAATAACTTTTTTCACACTGGGTGCGAAGCATTACGGATTCCCGTAAGGTAGGTAATTTGCACCCAAGGTTAAATTCCCATCTGGAATTTGAAGTTTAACAAAATTCACAACATGCCCTCCTGCACTGTAAAATCTTGTTACCAGAGCGACCTTATCACCCTATTAAAAAGTGAAAAAATGATTTTCTCCTGGGCCACCATGGTGAAGATCACTCCTATAAAGGCAAACAACTATATGTGAAATCTTCTTGCGTATAGGACTTGACCGTATTCAAACATGGGGCACCCGTCCTCATGTTAAAGCATTGAATACGAATTTTTGTTGAATTCGGTGGCCCAAAAGTTTGTGAATATTTTGTACACATTGGGTACAGGCGATTCGGTTCTCTATTAAAATCGCCATAACATTTTTAGGAAAATTCAAGAAAAACTCGTATTCAATGCCTCAACACGGTGACGGAATTTTCAAAATAGAACTTTTGCATTGCCGCTCTAAGGTATTCTAATAGGTTTGCTTACAACTGTTGGTGGATAATTTTTCAAAAACAGGAGAAGACACCTTGGGCATGGGATAGGGCCGTTCGGTTTGAATTGGATGGATTTTAGATACGTTGTAGCCATTGATATCCTGAACAACTTTTGTGAAGGTCGCAAACCATACGGTAACTCCCCCCGATTTACCGCTCGGCAGCTAGAGGATCGCACAGGATGGCATGCACATCGGGCGAGCCACGCCGTACGGCGGGCGGCTTAGCACGCCCTGTGTACATGCCATGCCTGTGTATCCAAAATCCAGCCAATTTGATCCGAACGGCCCTTTTCCATGCCCAAGGTGCCCTCTCCTTTCACTAAAACAGACGTGTTAGCAAGATTTAATGAATTACTTCTGCTTTGACAAGAAAACAATAAGCACTCTTTTTATTATTCCAGTGCACTTCGAATTTAACTTTACGCTATAACTATAACACTAAAGTAAGGATAAGAGATTTACGTCTAGACGACGAACTGATGCTATGGCTTAAAAGCCGACTACATTGATCAAACCAAATTACTTAATTGATGTCAATTTGAATAATCACAACAATGTAGCTGCAGAAGAATCCAATATAATGAATCAAGCAATCGTAGTCAATTTTGTAGATTCCACCTGACGTCATGCACAGTTTTCCCATGGATGCAATCTCCCTTTTCTCCAACTTCTTGGTTTGAGTTGAGTTTATTTCTTCAAACGAACTTCTAATTTGTTGCTTTAACTTCTCTGATTTTGTTGGTAGTCCAGCAAGAGGAACGAGTAAGATCAAGAGTCGACCAAGGAGAAACACAAAATTCGGTCCAAAGAACAATGATTGAATAATGAAACCAAAGTTGTGAATCGTGCCGAATAGGATTAGCAATATTGTGATTGTCAATGTTGCCATGTGAAAAACAAAACCATTTGCAAATGCTTCATTCATTTTAAACATGTAAAGCTGAAAGGACTTGAACAAAATGACAGCCTCACTTCTATTCCTCCAGAATTTTTCTTTGGATAACACGTCCAAATAAAGTGAGAAATGTGTAGACAATGCTCCAACCATTAAATCCATAGATGCCATTGCTGGCCAACCAATTGCTACGAAGTATATTTCCAGAATAACAATGATTGCTCGGCCAGGTGTTTCGAGTAAAGACCAAGCGTCGTTCCCGGCATCATCACCATGGAATGATGTTGACTCCATAGGCGGCACCAACGAATACAGAAATGGGGGAAATCGTTGGAATACAATATTGAGAGTCATATAGACCATCAGACTCCCACCCCAAGCTAATGTGCTGAATTGGAATTGGTATGTTCGAAATCTTACCCATGTTTTCAATCTTGATGCAATGTCTTCGTCTTCGTTCATATCCACCAACGCTTTAAAAATAAAAGCGGAGTTTACATAAACATTTCGTGTAAAAAATCAGTTTAAAAAAAATAATTTTCCAATTTTTTCCTAACGTTAATTGGAGTGAGCGTTACTTTACCGAATAATTTTGGTTCCAGACGCAGCCATGATGAAGTCAATTCTGCAATTTCTTCTCCGTAGAATTTGTGGGTAAAGAAAATGCCAAATATGGCGAGAAGGCCAGCCAAATATAAGACACGCAATAATAGCTCACCCCGAACTTCCTCCAGATTTTCATTAGAGATCAGAGTCTCAGCTAGTAACACACCTTGTTTCAATGTCCACAACAAGACCAAGTAATAGTTGAAATTAAAGAATTTTGAGGACAATCCTTTAGTTTTCACAAGTTTATTTTCAGCATCCAATTTCCAAGGGAATATTCCAAATGTACTCGTAGCCTCAAAAATTGTATTGTACACATTTAAAACGTCGTGAAGCATTTTACAAAAATTCAAATTACAAAAATAGACATTTCTGTCTGCCGACATCCTGAGAAGAACTCTTTTTATATACCTTTTTCAGTTTCCTAATCCGTAGTTCTGGGAAATTGGGGTAATTAAATATTGGGTAAAATAATTTAAACAGTCTTGTTTTAACATTTCGGCTTGTTTTGCAAGAAAATTCTGTGGTAATCCTTTCAAGTTTCATCCAATTTTAATTGTTATTAAATTGATTTTGATATTGTTCGTCGTTTATAGTGTATATAGGTAGTATGTATTTAGTTTCATTTAAAATAATTACGTGTTTTTCTCTTCGAACCAGGGCTCATAATTCTCAATGTTGCAATACGTAAACAGTGCAAGTCTCTATCATGTCGACATTCGAATTGGATGCACCTGGAACCGAGCGGATTATTTCAGATTGTGCAACGGTTGAACTACGATACTTAATATAATACGTGTCGATTATAAATGAAACCCTGAAAATAAACTGTTTATCAACTTCTCTGATATTCAAATCACATCCTTTACAGCGGTGTGCAATTTAAAATCTGAAATAATAAAGCATTCTGCTTCCAACACTTGGGTAACTGTTCTCCCAAACTCTTGTATTGAATTATGTTTGTCCGGATGCAAAAATTCTGGAAATAATATTAGTATACTTAGGAGTGCATGCATTCAGTGAGACTTGTGTAGTATCTACTAGGGTTATTTGGCATTGGCCCATTGACACCCATTGGAGAACTCCGAATATGATCAGAACTTTAAAACAATTAAAGCTTACTGCACTAATTACTGCAAGAGAACACCCGCGTTGTAATTAGAGACTTCACCGCGAGACCCGCGTTATATTTGTGACTCGCGTTATTCGGACCGGCTTTCTAATAAATATTTCTTTCTTGTATGTAATAGCCATGCTTTCTTGCATGTAGTGCCTGCGTCGAATTCGGACCAGCGTTCTTCCGTACGCGGGTCCGAGTACGTAGTTTCAGTCATAATACAAAATAAAAATTCCCGATATTTCAGGATTTTTAGAATATCTTCCAATATTAAAGCGCTAAAAACAACCTTTATTCGTACTATCTACTTTAATTCTAGTATTTACTATAATTATAATATTTACTAAAATTTTAACTACTAAAATGAAAAATAGGCATATAGTGTGAACCTGGGCATGAATATTAGATAGAATTGGTAGTAGTGTTGTATGGGTTCGTGAATTGAGTTTGGGTTTTAGTTCCACCGAACCAAACCCGAACCCAAACCAAATGTGTACCCAAACCCTAGATTTGGTTTTGCGAACCCGACCCCCAAACCCAGTTCTCAATTTCGGAAAACGCAATTCAATTGGGTGTGTAAATGGGTTCGTTTAACCAGGCATAAACTCTATGCTGCTGCTTTTCAATGTCTGCCGATATAAACAGTGGGAAAAGTGAACAAAGTAGGGTCACCAGATGACCCGGGTAAAATTAAGTGCCTAAGGAACCACAATTTAAAAGGGAGTATTTGACCCTATTTTCGACTGTATGTATTGAAATATGTACTGTCCAGAGCTCACCAAATCTGTTTTTGTGAAACCCCATTCAGAACCCACATCCGAACCCGAACCAAACCAAACCCTGGCTTTAAGGAATTGAAAAACCCAAACCCAAAACCAAACCATTCAATAGAAATAAAAACCGAACCAAAACCGAACCCTATTGGCACAATTTTTGAAAAACCAAACCCAAACCCTTGTGAACCCATACAACACTAATTGGTAGAACTTGAAGCCGGACAGCTAGTTTCAGATTGTGCAAAGATTTCAGCGCTCTTGGCCTCTCGGCAAATTACAAATGCGATCAGACTAGAAATTTTAAAACAATTGAAGATTCGGCACTGGAGTACAAGTTGAGATAAGTTAAGATAAGATAAGTGAATATAAAACAAATAACGCTATATGCAGATTTGCTTCATTCGTTAAAATGTAATTGTTATATCAAACAAAAAGGACGTCATGCAAATAAATCAGCCCTTAAGTGTTTATCTTTTAATTAGGTTTAGACATGCCTGGCTTTCTCTGCTTGAATTTCAATTACTTACCTCGAGATACGCTAAATGATTATAGTCATATACAATTCATAATTAATTATGGTGAAATTGAGCCAAATGTCACAATATATCAGTATTCCGATTCCGAAGTGCGTCAACTGTAGGATGAAATGTAATATATCAGGTTGGCAAAATACACATTTTTGCTACGCCAAAAGCTCGCACAATTCGCATCACTTTTTATGGATTGTGAAATATTTCCCAATTTTAAATGACCATTGCATTTTACTGCAAGCCTTGAGTAATACGTTTCTGTTTTGATGTTGTGTATCCTTCAACCTATTCTGTTCAGCTTTCCTTTTGGATGTAGGACCTATGAAATAACCATACGTCGCTGTATGGTATGTCGTTCCAAAACAAGAATATCAGGTTGGCAAAACACACATTTTTGTTACGCGAAAACGACGGTCATCTCGCGTCATTATGCTAATGGATGATGGATGATGGAACTGCTACTACTACTATGTACGACATGGAACACATCTCTACGTCTACTTTCTACTCCTTATAGTGCACGGAAGAAAATTTCGAGTTCTCTAGAAACTTTGATCGACTTTCGTGCAATAGCGGATGTTTCAACGGATTTGAAAAAGCAACTCTTCTAGTACAGCACAGTACAATTGAATACAAGTCTGAACCGAGCTGGGGGATAGAGAAAGTTGGACGCAATGATTGGAAGGCTGGCTGAATTGGCAGTCTATGCAGTTGTGCGTGTAGGTGAAAGCGGAGAAAGCCAGGGTGTGTGTGATTCTATTGTGGGATAGAGTAGGTTGTGGGATACACCACTGGTTGGCATAAATTGATATAAATGGCATATAAAGAGGGAAAATTGAAATTTTATTAATTTATTTAAAAATTGAAAGGAACATTACGATAAATTTGTGATTGACCAGTTTTGTAAAATGCGAGGCATGGTGAATGGGTCTTGGAAATTACTTAAACTCGTAACAAGATACTCAGTTCGACGCCCATTTGAGAGCCAACTGATAGAACAGGACAGACAATCTCTATACAATACCAAAATGAATCCCTTCTCTCATTCCATTTCCCCAAAAAACCCAAAAGACTAAACCTATGAAGCTATGGAGCTCTGTAGCTCCTTTTCACCCATTCCTTTCTCCTTCAACATCCAAGAACGGCAATAATGCACCATGGAAATCCATGGGGAAAGGTAATCGGTTTTTCCTCTACAAGACCCAACATCATATCCTACCCAATAATGATACTTCAACGTTTCCAAAGGCCCTGTCAAAACTACCTGTGTCTTTAGCCCTCAACTCAATCCCAAACTCAATACTTAAAACCAAATCCCCTGACTCACTTTGTCATTCTCCAGAAGTGTACAAGTAGAAGGAAAATTCCAAACTACTACCATGCCGTAGGATTCCATCCGCATCTTCTTACGTTGTTAGTCACATTGTGAAGTACACGAGTGTTTTACAAATGTTCCCACCGGTATTTCGTGTTTGAAATAAATTGTTAATTTTCATCATTTGAGAATAATGTTTACGCAAGACAAGTGTTCCTTCCAATTTAAAGTTCATGAAAAGGTTTGCAAATAAATGGAAATGGCAAATGCTTGTTGTCGAGATAGCAATTTTAATATGACTACGTCTCCGTGACGATAGTTTCAAAAACATCAAGCAGTTGTGAAATACACGAGGGTCCTAGAATTGTGTAAATTTGGTCTATTTGACATGTGTTTTAATATTCATAGTTTGAAGCCAATTTGAATGTTGCTACACTTTCTAAATAGTCACCGTTTACATAACAGTAAACTTGAACTCCTCCAGAGCATTCCTGCTATTTTCCTCTTCCCATGAAAAGACTATTAGAATGAACCATTTCATAAAGTCATAAGTCTCCGTACAAAGAGAAAAGGTAATAAGCTCTGGTCGTACACGTGGAATAAGAATCGTTGTGTAAATAGCAATCTCCGATCACGAATAGGTAACCAATACCCAACTGGAGTTATAATTTGGTTGACACGATCAATTATTTCAGTAGTTCTAATCTTGCTGCGAAAAGTGGTGTCAATACTACAACTTTTATATTTGCTAGTTGAAATACCGCAATCAAATTAACGAGTGAGACATAAGTTATTAAGAACTTGAACCACCGTTTCCTGAGAACTACGCAAATCAACATAACATACTTGCCACAAAGTTTCACATTGAATGCAAATTGCGAACGACAATCACATAAGTTACCTTAATAAAACTAGATGAGAACAAATTATAGAATGTGAATGTGACACGTCCTCTTAAACTTTATAGTTTTCTGGTAGGAACTGCACTTCGAAATTAATATGAATCTGAATATGAACACTAACGATAAGTTTCTTCACGTCCAAGTGTTTTTGAGATTATTTATTTTGAGTATTCGGATATCTGGTTCATTAACTTCTCCGTCTAAAATTTCCACCAATGTTGAGCGGTTTTACAAGAGCATTGATTCTTGTTCAACGAGGTTTGTTGGGTTCACAGGTGCTGGATCTGTAGATGTCACAGACAAAGAAAATGATCATATACCCTGTTAAGACTAAAAGGAACACCAGTAGAATTCTTTGGGCATAATCAGTATGGCACAAGCAGAATCAACGAGTTATTTACGACTGGAATGGCAGAACGTGATGAATACTTTCCAATTGCTCGAACTACAAAGTTCACAAAGTGTCATGCGGAAATCATATATGTACCAATGGATTTCAATGTCATGGCTAATATATTTTTCACTCTGCAGTTGAGGGGTATTGATAATTACAAACAAGATTTGATTGTCTTCGTCACAAATAATATCACTCGGCCCTACAGAATTGAGTTCTTTGATTTACTCAAGCGTAGGCACGGTGTTCCCCCAGTGTACTTTGAAGTATATCGAGAAAAATCTGTCAACCTAATTTGCACAATGTGTCATGTTGTCGGAGGAGTTGAAATTAGACCAATACCCAGCATAGTTCAAAACATTCATGAGCTCTGGAAACTGGAACACCGAAATCGAAAAGGATTACCAGTTTTTGATAGCCATGCTCAGCATATTACGATCCTTCAAGCATATTTTTTATCAAAAACGTGCAAACTATTCTTATATTTCCAGAAGACTCCGAAAGGGCAAAAGCCAAAAGATAACATCGGTCCGTACAGTTGTGCGTCAATGGAAATTGCAGATAAATTTAACTTTACAATTTGGGATCTCGAC
>JAQGCB010003119.1:0-10267 GCA_034698835.1 Protaphorura tricampata | reverse complement strand
ATTCATGAATTTTTGGGAGTATCAGCGCCAAGGCCAAGGTCAACTCATGGGACGACAACTCCGGACTCTACCATTACCATTGGAATGGACAATCTTTTGGAAGGTGCAGAGACTGAAGACCCCATTGCCTTCATTCATGAATTTTTGGGAGTATCAGCGCCAAGGCCAAGGTCAACTCATGGGACGACAACTCCGGACTCTACCATTACTATTGGAATGGACAATGTGTTGGAAGGTGCAGAGACCGATTCAGAAGAATCATGGCCACCTCGTTGGATGACAACTGTGGATGCTGCCTGGAAAATGGACAACTTTTGGCAGACACAGAGACTGCAGATTCCGTAACCTTCATTGACGAATTAACTTCACAAACCTCGCCCTACCAAGCAATAATCACACTCTACCACCACTAACCAATTGGAGATTGGAGCACGGTGAATCAATAAAGTAGTTAAATTTTTTTAAATTACTCAATTAGCATAGCAATTAGTTAATTACAATTAAGAATTCACTCAACCTTAATCATGCAGTCCGATAGGACGAAATTCAATATTAGATGAACTTTTTTTCTTCAA
Source organism: Protaphorura tricampata (assembly GCA_034698835.1). Classification (NCBI taxonomy): domain Eukaryota; kingdom Metazoa; phylum Arthropoda; class Collembola; order Poduromorpha; family Onychiuridae; genus Protaphorura; species Protaphorura tricampata. The sequence continues at coordinate 9,692 of JAQGCB010003119.1, read as the reverse complement.
ATTATCAATAATTTCATTCTGTCTTTTCACAACCTATCTATTTTCTATTGAATCAATGTAATCCTAAATCACTGACCTTAAATCTCATTTTATAAAATTCGTTCACATTGTACGTTTTCATGTTAATAATTTTTGCCTCGAGTGACTTAATGGATTAGGATTAATCCAGTCGAAGTGAAGTACGAATATGTAATGTAAAGAATAGCGATGTACGAGAGTACTGAACACGAACACAGAAATAATTCAACTAAACACATTTGATTTGATTGAAGGATAACGATATGTAGGACTTTTATTATGATATTGTCGCCCTATTTGTTTTTATACATTGTTCTTTGAATCTTGGAAGTTTTCATTTTACCAATAGCGTATAGCAGCGCCAAAAGGGAATATTCTTATTAGATTTATTGACTTATCCGGTATTTACATTACACACTTATACGATTTTGCTGCTGTAGCTGACAATTTACTTACAATGGGTGGGGAATAATGTGGGTAAGGCGGCTCGGCATTTTGGTGAAATGGAACCATTTGAAAATTTGAAGTTCAATTTGTCGCAAAGAACGAATCAAGGAAATTCTTTGAAATTGAAATTCCACGGGGAAACATACATAAACAGCAACAGCAGCAAAAAGCTTATGAGCTTAAAGTTAAAAAGTGTACACACACATACGTAAGTTTGGATTTCCTTTTAAAAAAATGTATGTTTAGTTTTTAACACAATATACGAATACGAAGAACAATACAGAGGTAAAAACATTGAGACTAATTTAAATTATCCACCAACTCAGCCTTTTAAAAGTTAACACATTTCCATTCACTTTTTACAATACATATTTTATTATTTATTATTTACAAGTCTTCCCTGATTCTCGAATTTTATTATACAACTTTCTCAATAATATTGAGTGTTGTATTTTTTCTAAATAAATACCTAAAATTAGTAAGTACATACAATAAAATCCTTAGCACTAATGTATTTTTACTACATTTTAGAACACATAATTTGTAGGTGTACGAAGATTAATTTTTTACAATGACAAGGCGCGGCTTAATTAGTGCGTGACTCAATACATATAAGTTGTGTGTTATTTATAAAAAGCATTTAGTGCTTGACGCGATTTTTTACATTTTTTTCATACATGTGTGGCAGTTTAGTTTAGGTTGTTTTTTTGGTAAATAAATTTATTATTGAATAGAATTTGAACGAAGTAGCGTGTATTTTTTGTGTGGGTTTAGCAGGAACGCTTGTAGAAAATATGTACGTTTACGTTTAGACTGCATATTGCTCTGCACTGGAAGAAGATGATGTATGGGAGTGTGTATTATGGGTGTGTGGAAGAGTAGTTGGAGGTAGAGGAGGAGATGGAGGAATAAAGTTCATATTTTTCCTTGTCAAAAAAGAATGAATTTCCCAAAAAGTTGGTCGATCTTCATCTGATCTCCTCCAAGTATCACACATGAGTTGATAAATGTCACGCGGACATCTATGGGGTTTTTGTAAGGGTTCGAATGGTTCATCCTCATTGAATACAGACAAACGACGGAGATCATTCAAAACTTCTTGATTACTCATAGTTGGGTAAGGGGAGTGGCGTGAGAATGACAAGATTTCCCAAAGTGTCACACCAAAGGACCAAACGTCACTCTTCGTCGAATATTTACCCTGTAACGAATACAAAATACAAATGATGAATTAGCATAACATTTCAAATATTTGACATGAAATTAAATTGAATTGATTCCTAACAAGGAAAAGTGATTCCCAAGCCATCCACCTTATTGGTAAAGGCATTTTTCCATCTAGTCTGTAATAGTCAGAGGAATAGAGATCCGTGTCAGTAGCAAAGTGAGAGATTTTCACCACTAGTCCACGTCCAACCACACAATTTCTACATAAAATCATGGGAAAGTTAATCTTTCAGAAATTAATATGATTATATTCGGAAGTGAAATGTTTATCTCACCTTGTCGCTAAGTCACGATGAACAATATTTCGAGTCTCCAGGAATCTCATTCCACTTGCAATTTGACTAGCCAGGAACGTCAGACTTGAAAAGCTAAAACAGATTATGACATTTTGAAAGCCGTTTGCCGTTTAGTAATTTAGACTGATTTTCGCATCGCTTAATTTCTTAGTTACCTTAGTTTCTTCGTAGCAGTAGGTAGGAGTGTGTCATTCTGTCTCAGAAATTGACACAAGTCACCAAACTCGAGGAATTCAAGAATAACGCTGAATGGTTCTTCTTCGGTACAAACCCCTAACACTTGGGCCACATTGGGATCTGCTAGGGATGCCAAAAGTCGAATTTCTTCAAGGAAATCTGACCTGTTTTCATAAAAGTTAAACATTCGTAGATCAGTTAAATACACTTAAATTCAAAACACCCCCGAAATGTATATACGAGTTAAGCTTGAAAACTATAACTTACTTGTCCTTCTCTGTCGCATTTCGCAAAAGATGCTTCACCGCAACCAGATTTTTATCACTTTTATTATTCTCCATTTCTCCAATGTACACCTGTGAAATGTTGAGTTTATATTTTAAATTTCCTTCAAAATTTAGAACGAGAGGTCTTTTTTAAAAAACTTACAGTCCCAAAAGCACCATCCCCAAGTTTTCTAAGCATTCTGAGTCGATGTTTAGGTATTTCAGGAATGCTCAACTCTCTGAATCTCATTTGAATGGCACGATGATGTGTTCGGGAACTAACTGCCGGTGAATTTGGGATTGATTTCAAAGGACTCAACTGATTTGGTAAAAGTTTACCCAGTTCATTCGGTACAGCATATTCATACTCGTTACAGGAATCTAAAAAGAATACAAAAGAGTTCAGAAATTAAAAATTACACAGAGTAATAATAATTATTGCCGTGCAGCGTAGAAAGTTCACGGAACACGAACAAATTCTACATTTGCTAAAAATGACACACAAAATTGAATCGTCATGAAATGAAATTATATGAGAAGTTACAGTTTTGACCGGAATGCCTAATTTTAACAAACATGCAATTAAAAGGGCGTGTATTCTATGCAGTAATTATTCAGTGGGTTGACCGAATTACCGGTTTGACTCGAGTGTTTACTAATGAACCCTGACTTGCATTGCATTACATTTGAAATGCGACACAAATTAAACCACGGAGACAGAGTGCAAGTAAGCGAGTGCGATAACAAAATGCAAAGTTTTAGTAATGAAATCATAACATTATCTCGGCTTTCCTCTCCCATAAATTTCCGAATTGTTTTTTTTCTTTCTTGTATAAGCACGAAATCTTGGAAGAAATCGAGGTGTGGTTGTGAAATTAAACAGAAGGTCCACCCCGGTAGCGGGATAGCAAATGACCAACCCTCACGCCATTCTTGACTCAATCAACATAAACATGAAAGAATTTAAGACGAAGAAACACTTCAGTTTGAGTCACGAATACCAGAATATTTTTTTTTCAAATGAGGAAATTCCATCAAAAACAAAGTAGTCAAACTAAAACTTGTGTTTCCTTACTTTACTTTTTGCCCTCGTTCGTTTCCAAATAAAATAACAAATCCTAAATCTCAAGGTTTGTAATAAACTTTCCTCTAATCAAACCCATCAAATCTGAGACTTCCGTCAGTTCCGATTTGTTACCCTCGTATATATCCACTAATCAGTAATCAGTTTCAAAATGGTGGACACGACTTGACGTCCAGAACAATGTCCTACTGTGAGCATAATGAGTCCAGAGTTTTTTTTTATCATGTCCCTGTTCAGTTTATTCCTATTTCTGTCATGTCGTAAACCCAATTTTTTAGTCCCATGCACGCTCACGCCACGCAACACAAACTTCCAAGTTAGTACAAAAACAAATGAACTGTTTCCTTCGATTTTCTCCGTTCCGGTGAATTCGTGTTAGAATACGTGAGAGATTAATTAAAACTAAAACAACTCTCAAACATGACTGACACAATACAAGATCTATTTTTCGTTCTTAAAATTCCCAATTAACTACGTATGTACATTTCGAAACATGAAAGTGAAATGTCATGAATTCCAATTCTAATTCCAAATACTGTCGTGTCATTCAAAAAGTCTCTTCTATTTCATAATGATACTAAAAATTATTCTCTAGGGGAAGCTATGAGCATGTTCTTGTTAAAAGTTGGCCCGTAATAGGAAAAACCAAACGGTATACCTCCGGGTAATATTGCTACCGGTTTTTCAGGCTTCGGGCTTTGGCTTGCGTGTGCGTGACCCGTCGGACAGAGTCCAAGACCCGACCCGGGGATTTTCTCGTTATTTGAAGGTAAACTTTCCATTTACATTGGATGGCGTGACTAAAACCCATTAGAAGAAATTATTATTTACCCGGTTTCTGTACAACTAAAGATTTTCCCATCCTTCCTATCCCCTTCTGCCTTCCACCTTCCACCTTCTTTCCATTTCATTTTCTTTCTTTTCTTGTTCAAAACAAAAGTTTAAAATGAGGAGCAAATAGCAAATGGCAATGACACGCACGACGCACATGGTTTGAATGAAAAACATTAGTAAAATACATTAGGAAAAGGAAATAGGAAATAGCTCAACAGGGAAAGTTTATCTGTTTCTGTTTTCTCCATTAATTCTCATGCCAGGGTATTGTCAGTCATCCGGGTAGGACGGCAGGCAGGCATTGCCATTGTCATTGTCCTGAAAAGACGACACCCCCGAAAAGGAAGAAGGCGGACAAGAAAGAAACTGGCGTGACATGACGACCCGACCCAAGACCAGACACACACGTCGAATGTCGAAATAATACATTCTAATCCTCAATCTTTTCAAGAATAAAATGTGCAGGCAGGGTCGTGTAGTCGTCTTCAACTACATTTCAAAGAAAGAAACACACGTGTATTGCAGGCGTAATAGTTGAAATGCAGATGTCGAAGAAAAACAGAAGCCATTATTCGCCATTCACAGTATGAGTGAACTTTGACAGCTAGTGCATCTGTAATACAAGGAACAATGACTCAATCTCATTTTGGTTGTCTAATGTCCTGTCATGTGGAGAAATTGAAAAATTACTGTAGTTCGCTTAACTTAATTACGCATTTGAGGTTAACGTTTTGATGCACTCCAGTGACATCAACCCACCCAGGCCAGATTTATCAATACAATAAAATGGGAGAAAGTGCGGAGAAAGCATGGAGAAAGTACGCATGAATATGTACTCCTTTCTTGAAATTAAACATGGGCCCAAAAGCATGCACAATCTGGTAAGGTCCTTGAGAAGCACAATTCAGTGTCCCATGAAAACCTACTTGAATTCCATGTCGTGTTCAGGTTATTGTTCACAGGTTATTAGCCAAGAAAGTCAGTGAGTCAGTTCACGTTTTCCTTCATGTGCGTTCCTGGTAAACGTAAACGTTGTAGGAGAGTCCTCAAGTGCTAATAGAATAAATGGAACACCAACGCAACGCAATGCAACGCAGCGTATGCTGTGTCGTGTGCAAGAATTACATTCAAGGAACGAAGAAGGACTCGCGACAACTTTAAATTTAGTATGGATGACATGTTTCCGTGATCGATTATCATTCTCTTCTCTCTTCACAAGCACACCAAGAATATCCCATTAGAACGACACATGCATCTTGCATCTCATCCATGCTGTTGTCAGAGGACAATAGATTCCACAAGAAATAGTTGTAGCTAGCGTCTAGAGCAAAATACGTCTAAAAAGATAAACACCATGGATTCAACATCTTTCGTTGCTGCAAAAATGTACCGTGTGGATGTTACATTCTCCAGAAGATCGAACGATCGAAGAGATCAAAATGTGTGAACAAATGTTCACAGTTCGAGTTCGCGAAAACCATGCAACTACTATCATTCAGTGGTTTTCAATCACAATGAAACATGCACAGTCGTCCGTGTATGTTTCGGTTCCTAGTAAAAAAGACGGCTTGGGTGGTACTCTTGTTTAAAACACAGTCGCGAAAGCTAAACTGTTTTTCAAAAACGATACCACTGAAATACAGGAATCAAAATAAGTTGAAACACCCTAAGTGTGTAAGTGTAAGCAAGCAAGCTCCATTTGGCAACGGGAGTGCATGGGTATGAATGGAGAAAAGTGAAAGTCAAGAATGTGGAAACAATTTCGCTCGATTGCCTTTCAATTTACACAAGAACTTGGGGGTTTATTTCCTTTCTCTCCCTCCCACTCACACTCAAAACAGCAGAGTAAAACTCAAGATGGAAAAGATACTCCGTAAAGCTATTAGAGCGGAGTCTAAACTGAAATGGAACGTGCCTCCACTACTGCACTTTGTAATAATATGTCGTCACGTCATGTCCTGGAGAAAGTCTCAAAACTATGCATGAGTAATTCCAGGTACTTGGTAGTTTAGTAACACTTTGCCAAATCCTTTAGGTTTTGGGTAGTTGGACTACATTCTCCAGTACTCAAAGCTTTCTTATCAAATCTGGTTCCGGTTTGTAATCAGTGCCTGATTTCTTCAGCACGCTGAACCAAAGTTCTGCATTCTACATGCGAAGTTAAATAATTCTCGACTAACATTATATTAAACCGTAACATTTTGAGAACTCAATCGGAATAACAGTGAACGTTTACCTACGACATAGAAACTCCCTATTTTTTAACTATCTTGGAATATTGTACTACATATACTGCATCATCCCATTCACATTCCCATTTATAAGCCCATCTTGAAGTATTTCTGAGAGCTATCAAAGCGTGAGTGAGAGAAGAGACGTGATTTCCGTCAATATTGTGCAAACATCACACATTCATTCGTCCAAGTGTTGAAAGGAATCCTCCTATCATCGTCGCACTCATTCAAGTATATTTCCGGTTAAAAAAACTAAACGGGATCAATGTTTCCTGCGTGGGAATGATTTTCTTCCCGATGAATGCAGCATACGGCAGAGTTTTCGCTCTATCTGATCGACGTTACCCTTAATTTCGCCAGCCAAATCGCAATTCGTAAATTCATTCTCACCTGTATTATTTGGTGGAGTTGGATTAGACACTAGAGTGCAGCTGTAGTACTCTGCCATTTTTCCTTTGACAGCCGGAGATTGGTTAGGGCCTGGGAAACTTGTGAGTGGTGGAGCTGTGAACGGTTCCTGATATTCTCCAGCAGCAAGTTTACATTTCCTTATTTCTTCAGGTGACACATAACCAAACTCAGCCTGATTGTCATATGGCAATGTTCCAGTCTGACTGACAGGAGCTTTGCTCCGCCCCCTCAATCTGGTCCGAAGGACAAGAGCGGCTAGAATGAGGAGAAGAACCATAATGATGGCCACAAAAGAACTGATCACAGCCGTCATGACGATCGTTGTCGAACTCCATTCAGTGTTACTCATGGCTGGTATTTGACCTGCTACCATACCTATTCAACAAAAAGAAGATAAAAGAAAAGAATTCATAAATAGACATTACTCTGCAAAAATTGGTGCCAAATTTTTTTTTTGTACGCAACAAATTCCATTCCAAAACCACAGTATTCAATGAAAGGGAAAACATAATCTTAGCTGTGTTGACTGAATGGCTAAAAGCACTCTGTTCTCATCACAAAAAAAGTCAAAAGAGAGAAAAACCAGAGTTTCAACTTCCGATTCTTCACTTTAACCCTTCACTGGAAGTACAAAGTGAAAATTGAGTTGCCAGTTCAACTGTTCCGGGCAAGAGGTCAAATAGTCAAAAGTTTTGCCCAGATAATTCCAAAAAGAATCAATCGTGTTTTGGTTTTATTTTTCGTGAGATTCCTCTGAACCTTGAGTTGTCAACAGTGTAGTCATTCCAATACAAATTTGTATGGAAAACTATAGTTAAACCAGTTTCGCCCTCTTGCCTAATTCGTATGTTACCTATGACAGTTGCAGTTGTATGGGCTTCCTTGTTTGTATGAAAATAGCAAAAGCGTACACATGCACGCGTATGCACGCCAAATCTAAATATTTGGATTTCGTTTTGCTGATTTGAATACAGCTTGGGGTTAGTGGAAGGAAGAAAGGTGCGTGAACTTACTGGGAGTCTCTTCCGGAAGCCGATTCCCCGGTTGTTGAAATCCTTCAGAAGCATCGCTTTGAGCTAACAACACATTGTCCTCCGGGGTCAAGACAGTTGCAGTCTCGTCTGTAAAATTGCCCATGGCTGGTTCTAAAAAAACAAGAAAATAAGATTTGTAAAAATAAGTCTATGTAGAAAATGTAAAAAGTCAACAAAGTATTACAAGAAAGTTTTTGTTGAAAATCTATTAATTTGTTCGCTTGATTTTTAATTATCACACCAACAGCGAGTATAGTATTTCATTAACCCATTTCACTGCAATGGAGTGATTAATTTTGCAAGACATTGTACAAAAGGGTAAAATTAGCTTATTTTTAACCGCTCGTTAAAATACAGTATAGTTTTTAGTACAATCCAGCGTACTCAAATATCATAGGTCTTCCAACAAAATGGAGTACTGGAAAGAGCATATATTTCCATAAAAACATCCACGATATTTCCATAACATAAATTCATCAGAACCCGAACCCGGTAAGGTCCTTATAGTATTCCGCGCCGTTCTTTTGAGACATTCTTTATTTCGGAACATTCCACGTGGATGAGAGAAAAGCAATTGCTCATGGAGCTTAGCTCCGCACCAGTTGTTGGCATATGATGATGCAAGCCTTAAAAAAATTGAAGATAGCGAATTCTTCTTCTACTTAACTCTGAATAATTTAAGAGATGAGTGATAGTACGAGCTTCGAAGTGCTATACGCGCATTTTTTTCCTACAAAACCTCTCGTCTTCTTCTTCTTCTAGCTTATTAATGTCTTACAGTTCTTTCTGACTACCTTGCCTGAACCTCCATTTGCTTACTTCAGATAAAGCAAATGGCAAACAGGAAAAGGTAAAAGAAAATATGAAATATAAATGTGGACATGTGGATGGCAGATCCCAGAAGAGACGAGGAAAAGCATTCCGTTAAACCTAAAACCTTATTTCAATTCATGCTTTCTCAAGACCATTGATTATTTACAGGGAAAAGGTGCGTGTGTTTTGTATCTAAAGGTGGGTTTCCTATGTTTGTCCGTACTTAAATTTTTCATGAATTGACTGACTGACTCTTTCCTTCGCTGAAATTTTTGCGAGACGGCAAGCACCGGGCCTGCCATGCCATTCCTACGAATCCCAGTTCTCAGAGTTATTACGATAATGACGTCTAAATTTTAAAGCAGGAGAGCGCCGACTAGTCTAAACCCTTACACTCTCCTAATATTTTTAGTGGTTGGTAAATAGCAATTTAGCTAAATGGTTTACTTTAGATAAATTCTAAAAGTAAGTCGTTGACCGGTAACCAGCTTAATGTGTTTTATGCCCACTTCCGGAACAACAAGATTATACGGGTATTGTTGGCTGGAAAAATAGACGCGATACCGCTCAGGCTTGAGTTTGATATGACATTTTCTACATCATACTCGTATTTTGGAGGTTCGGTTCTTATAAAATATAAAAGTATATACGAATCGATTTGCTCCATGTGTGGAAAGCCTTTAAGGAATTAGAATTACGTCCTAGAAACAAAATATTCCGCAAAATCTTAAAATTATATAACGTACAAAATTTTGTTCGAGTTCTCAGCGTCTACAGCTTCGAACAAATGATTAAGGTTCTTAAAATGTAACTAAAGTACTTGTCCTGACATAAAATCGTCGACATTTGGT
>JAQGCB010003118.1:0-10270 GCA_034698835.1 Protaphorura tricampata | reverse complement strand
GTCCACACATACTCATACACCTAGTCATTCATAATTTTTTCATTCAATCATTCATAAATCCAAAATAATCACACTCACAGACACATACATACATACAATCATTCATAAATTCAAAAAACCACACTCACAGACACATACATACACACAAGCATTCATAAATTCAAAAAAAAAGACAGACACACATACCCATACACGCACGCACTCTTAATTTCAAAAAATAACACACCCATTTATATACACGCACTCATTCATAAATTAAAAAAAAATGACAGACACACATATTCATACAAGCACTCATTAACAATTTTAAAAAATAGTCCACACATACTCATACACCTAGTCATTCATAATTTTTTCATTCAATCATTCATAAATCCAAAATAATCACACTCAGACACATACATACATACAATCATTCATAAATTCAAAATAATCACACAGACCGACACATACATACAAACAATCATTCATAAATTCAAAATAATCATACAGACCAGCACATACACATTCGCAATCATTCATAAATTCAAAATAATCATACAGACCAGCACATACACATTCACAATCATTCATAAATCCAAAAAAACGATACACTCAGACACATGCACACACAATCATTCATAAATTCTAAATAATCACACATACCGACACATAAACATTCACAATCATTCATAAATTCAAAAAACCACACTCACAGACACATACATACATACAATCATTCATAAATTCCAAAAAAACCACACTCACATACACATACATACATACAATCATTCCTAAATTCAGAAATATAACACACACGCACTCACACTTTCATTCGTAAATTCAAGAAAATAACAGACACACAGACACATGCATATTCATAATTTCAAAAAAAAATACATACACGCACTCACACTTTCATTAATAAATTTGGAAAAACTACATACACACATATTCACTTTTATTCATAAATTCAGGAAAATCACACAAACACGCTAACACTCACTTTCATTCGTAAATTCAATAAAACAACAGACACACAAACACTATCATTTGAAAATTTAAAAAAATAACATACACATACTCAAGCTTTCATTCGTCAATTAGGAAAAATAACACACGCACTCACACTTTCATTCATAGATTTAGAAAAATTACATACACACTTTCAATCACAATTTCAGACAAATAACAGATACATAGACACACTTGCATTCATAAATTCAGAAACATTACATACATACACTCACATTTTAATTCATAAATTCTGAAAAATAATACACAAACTCACGCACTCATTCACAATTTCAAAAAAATAGCACGCACACGACACACACTCATTCAATAATTCAAAAAAATCACACACTTAATTACAAAAACAAATCACAGCCCAACACAATTCAAAATAAATTCAAAAAAAGTATACAATTTTCAAAAAATATAATTTTATTTTAAAAAATCTCCGACTCTGACTCACCACGACTTTTGACGACGAATGACGACAATGACGATTGACGACAAAGGACCAAAAACTCCACCACAGACTCCGACACAACCAACAACTGACAGACTCAGACCTTGACCTTGACCTTACTCTCCCACAACAACCACGACCTGGACAGAAATAAATTATTTGGATTGATTTGAATGAGATTGGAATGGATTTTTTGCATGCTTCCATTCCAATCTCCTTCAAATCAATCCAAATAATTAACAAAAACAACGAAGACTCACGGATGACAGACGGACAGACCGGAAAACCTTGACCTTGACCTTGACCACGACCACTCTCCAACAACTACCACGACCTGGACAGAAATAAATTATTTGGATTGATTTTAATGAGATTGGAATGGATTTTTTGCATGCTTCCATTCCAATCTCCTTCAAATCAATCCAAATAATTAAAAAAAACAACGAAGACTCACGGATGACAGACGGACAGACCAAAAAACCTAGACCTTGACTTGGACCTTGACCTTGACCTTTTTTTACTGACTGATTGACTTGACTTTAACTTTGGAAAAAAAATTGACGACTTGACTGGACAACACAAAAATTCTTACACAGCACAATATAGTGCTGGAGAAGGGAGGATGAGTTGGATGTGGAAGGGTCCACTCCATCACGGCCTGGGGGAAGTATCTAGGCTAGACCTAGACTTCCCTAGTAACCATTACATGGTTCATCCATGCATGAGGGCCCTGGAGAACTTAAGTTCTCCAGTTTGATGAAAGGAGGGCATGAAAGTCGCGTTTTGCAGAATATGGGTGGGAATTGGATGAGATTGATGGGGCAGCCAGAATATTAGACCCAATTTTTCAAACCATCCATCATGGAAATACCGATTACGGGAAATTCCTCAAGGATTTCAAAGAAACAGTTTGGTGACACAAAATTTTATGTAAATGTCAAATTATCATTATCAAAATCAAAATTATGAAATAAAAAACAAACTAAAATATTCGATAGATTTTGGTAGGTATTTATTGTCTAAAATGTTCAAAACTAAATTCCAACTCCAACTCTTGACTGGTATTTCCAAATTGATTTGAATTTGATGGGTTTTCATTACTTTTTGTGTGAATTTTGCGATGTGTTTCCAAATGTGCGGGTTGGGTGAAGCCCCGCCCACATTCCTCACACACGTACCTTTTCTGTCCCGTGTCAGGTCTTGGGCCGTATTCTTGAATGAGTAATGATGTTTGAGGGTAAATGCCTTCCCACAAGTGTCGCTCACGTGTGACTTGACCCCTACGTGTTTTTTTCTATGAATACAAAGTCCAGATTTGGTACGAAAACTTTTGTTGCAACCTGCGTGTGCGCAGGTGTATGGTTTCTCTCTAGTGTGAACTCTCATGTGACTCACTAGATACTCCCTCAAATTATACCTCTTGTCACAGATGGCGCACACGTGGGATTTGTCTCCATGATACCTCATGTGTCTTCGTAAATGATCTTTGAGATGAAAACTGGAAGGACACCCCGGATGATTGCACTTGTACGTCTTCTCACCAGATGTCGTGTACGTGTTAGTCAGGGAATGACGATTTAATTCATATTGAAACACAAATGTTTTCCCGCAGTCTGTACTCAGAAAATCTTTCGAGGTTCTCGTGTGAATCAAACGTCAATGTTCGCGTAAATCATTTTTGCCAAGGAGTTTTTCTGGACATGATTGACAAGGGAATGAGTTGTCCTTGTGAATATTCCGTTCATGTTTACGTACACTGTGATGGTGAGAGAATTGTGCTTGACAAATTGGACATTCAAAAGCTTTTTTCACTCCTTTGGGGTCACGGGGTTTGGGATAGAATTTAAGGGCGTGGTCATTAAAGTCTTGAGTGTCTACGAAATTCTCTTGGCACACCAAGCAAGGGAGACTCATGTCTTTGTGAATATTTCGTCTGTGTCTGTAGACATTTCGCTCCAGGGTGAATTTTTTATTGCATATGTTACACTCGAAGGGATGTGTATCGTCGTCGTCATCGTCCGGCGTATTCACCCTTTCATCCTAGGGTTCAGTGTCAGAATCATCACTTTGATTTCTACAAAAATGAACTATGTTTAAATCAAACAATTTTCAGAATGATTTCAAAAATCGCTAAAATATTTTTATATTGCCATTTATTTTTATTTTGACTCACCCTGTATTGTGGCCACCTGGAATAAAATCCTCATCATTATCATCTGAGACAGGTCCTTCCAAAAAGTTCTCTTGTTTTATCCCAAAGTCTTCAGCAATGACCCGTTGAGATTCAGAATCCTGCTATTTTTTTGTTTGTTGATCCATGCCTTTATAATTGATGGGTTTTCTTGTCCTCAAATCTCTGTTACCTTTACTCCTCTTGGAATTACTAAAATTACCAGTACTGCCATGTCATGACTCAATGTGTTGACTCAATTTTGAAACATATTCCTCACAAGTACTACAGAGAGGTTTGCATTTGGACATGACGGAAGTCAACTATTGAAGAATTTCTTTGAGTTTTTCTTGGATGTCAGTGTGAGGTCCGGGCAGTCCGGAGGGAACCAAATTGGGTTGTTTTGATCCTCGATTTCTCTCCATACTTGAAGGAAAGACAGAAAATTCTGAATTTAAGCATTTTATTCATTTCAATTTTAACTTAAATTTTCAACGGCTAGTATTAGCATTCATTTACGTAGAATCCAAAATTTAATTGAGTTACACTCAAGTCAACAAACTTACTTTACTTGTTCAAATTTTTGACTCCAAATTATATTTCTTAGGCAGAATAGAATGGTTATTTGGTCAATATTATTTGTTGTGGGATGAAGGAATTCGAGTCCATCCATGAATGAGTGAATGAATTTGACAGAGCTACTTCAAAATGTGATTCTTCTTTTGGGTTGAACCTCGAGTCCTTTGGCAGGTCAAGATTATAAATCCAAAACAATCAATTAAATTTAGCTAACATTTACGTGTGTGAATTTATTTATGTAAAAGTTGAATGAAAATGAACAATGAAACTTTGAATGCATTCATCAATGTGAATTGTGAATTTTTCAAAATGAAATGTTTGAAAATCAGAAAATTTGCCTCCACTCAAAGACTGGATTGGGGGAAGGAGAGATGAGATTACTTGGACTCACTCACAAGGTAACCACTTCACATGTAAACTCGCTTCTCAAGTTTACAACAGCTTTCTTAATTGTAAATGAGACTAAAATAAACGTCGAGTTATTTATAGTTTTTTAATTTTATATGCATGCTTCCATAAGAGTGGCTAGCATGTACTAATTATATGCATGCTTCCATAAGAGTGGCTAGACACGTGCGTTTTATATGCATGCTTCCATTTGAGTGGCTAGATATGTGCGTTTTATATGCATGCTTCCATTAGAGTGGTTAGATATGTGCGTTTTATATGCATGCTTCCATTAGAGTGGATAGATATGTGCGTTTTATATGCATGCTTCCATTAGAGTGGCAAGACATGTACTATTTATATACATGAATTAAATCCCGATTTTCAGTTATGTAACTAAAAAAGCTGAACCATAACTACATTGTAACGAAACCAGCTCGCCGGTCCACTCGTTGAGGATATTTTATAACATAAATCCCAAACGCTAATCCAGAACTAGGACCCACCCAAACTGTTACTAAATTCCTTTACGACAACCCCACCCCCTACAACAACTAGCCCAGCCCCGCTGGGCCACCGGTGAGGATCACTACATATTAATGCCCTTATTTTGTCACAACCTAAACCCTCGATTTGCCGAGCCGGGTTAATAGATAGAGAGCTCTGGTCTTCGGCAAACGCTTCCCCTGGCCGAGCGCTACAAAACGTATGATTTAGATTTTTTTTATTTTTTTGACCTTTGACCCGCGCAGGGGGGGGGGGGTGGTCAGCGCGCGCGCGGGTCAAAGGTCAATGACCCGCGCGGAGGTCATCGCGCGCGCGGGTCAAATTCAAATTTCGCGCGCGCAGGTCAAATTCGAATTTTGCGCGCGCGGGTCAATTTTTCGCGCGTCAACTTATCGCGCGTCAATTTTTCGCGCGTCAATTTTTCGCGCGTCATTTCTTCGCGTGTCAATTTTTCGCGCGTCAATTTTTCGCGCGTCATTTCTTCGCGCGTCAATTTTGTCAGGTTTCGGCGGTTTCAGCGGGTTTGCGGTTTCAGCGGGTTTGCGGTTTCGGCGGGTTCGGCGGTTTCGGCGGGTTCTGCGGATTGGCGGTTTCGGCGGGTTGGCGGTTTCGGCGGGCTGGCGGTTTCGGCGGGTTCGGCGGGTTGGCGGGTTCGGCGGGTTGGCGGTTTCGGCGGGTTGGCGGTTACGCCGGGGTTGGCGGGTTCGGCGGGTTTTTGTTGACCCCGTTTTTTTGGCGGGTTCGGCGGGTCGCCGGTTTCGGCGGGTTTTTGTTGACCCCGTTTTTTTGGCGGGTTGGCTGGTTTGGCGATTTGGCGGTTGGGAGGGTTTTGGGAGGTTTTTGGGAGGTTGGGAGGTTTTGTTGATTTGGTAGTTGGGAGGTTTCTCGGGAGGTTCGGAGGTTGGGAGGTTTTTCGGGAGGTTCGGAGGTTGGGAGGTTTTGTTGGTTTGGTAGTTGGGAGGTTTCTCGGGAGGTTCGGAGGTTAGGAGGTTCTGTTGGTTTGGCGGTTGGGAGTTTTCTCGGGAGGTTCGGAGGTTGGGAGGTTCTGTTGGTTTGGCGGTTGGGAGGTTTCTCGGGAGGTTCGGTGGTTGGGGGGTTATGTTGGTTTGGCGGTTGGGAGGTTTTTTGGGAGGTTCGGAGGTTGGGAGGTTTTGTTGGTTGTGGGGTTTTGTCGTTTGAGAGGTTCTAAGGTTCTGGTTTGGTGGTTGGGAGGTTTAGTTGGTAGTATTTTTGTCAGTTATTTTGTGGATTGTATTAGTGTTTTGGTAGGTACAATAATTTTTATTCCCGTAGTGCCTTGATGGAGATACCTGGCTTGATAGGCGTGGCTCCATTCGTTGCAAGATGGGGAAGAACGCCTACAGTCGGAACAACATTTTTATTGGCGGGTGCTTCAATCCTTGCCATCGTCATTACTCCTTCTGGTAAATAAAATCTAACTGTTACATACAATATTTCATGATATTAATGGCGAAATTCTAAAATTAGATTTACCAATCGTGAGGGTCATATTCTCAATGGCGGGAAAATTGTTTATATCCGGTACCTATGGAGTAATTTACGTATTGGGCACTGAACTCTATCCGACACAAACAAGGGCTACTGGGCTTGGGTTATCGTTGTTTTGGTGCATGTTTTGGTAGGTTTTGTTGCTTGTCGATTGGTTTTCGTTAAGCTCCCAAACCTAACCTAACCTAACCTAACCTAACCTAAACCTAACCCATGCTATTTATTGCGCCCAATAAATCTCCTTTAGTTCTGTATACCAAAACAACTAATCCCCCGTCATGAGCGAAGCCGAGCGAAGCGAAGGCGTAGCGGCTCGGGGCTCCCGTGTTGGTATGCATTCCCTTACAACAACCCCACCCCGTACTGTAGCCATCCCGTTTTGTTAACCATTCCCTTACAACAACCCCACCCCCCACTGTAGCCATCCCGTTTTGTTACCCATTCCCATACAACAACTACACCCCTTACTGCAGTCAAGAGCCACCCAAATTGTGCCCACCCGTCCACCGCGCGCTAATGTAAACCCGTCCACCGCGCGCTACTGTAAACAGCTAAACTCGATTATCCGCCCAAATTGTTACAAATTCCCCTACAACAACCCCACCCCTTACTGCAGATATCCCGTTTTGTTACCAATTCCCCTATGACAACCCCACCCCTTACTGCAGTCAAGAGCCACCCAAAGTGTGCCCACCCGTCCACCGCGCGCTACTGTAACCAGCTACACTTGATTATCCGCCCAAATTGTTACAAATTCCCCTACAACAACCCCACTCCCTACTGTAGCCATCCCGTTCTGTTAACCATTCCCATACAACAACAACACCCCCTACTGTAGCCAAGAGCAGCTTGCTGCTCCCGTTACCTTTTCCTTTACTAAAACGAATTATGCTTTTGTGCTACCTAACTTCGACAACCCACCCAAAATGTTACATGATTCCATTACGACAACTCCACCCCCTACAACAACTTGCCCAGCTCGCTGGGCCACCAATGAGGATCACTACATATTAATGCCCTTATTTTGTCTGTCACAACCTAAACCCTCATTTTACTAAGGGTTCCCAAACAGCTAGAGAGCTCTGGTCTTCGCCATAAGGTTCCCCTGCCC
Organism: Protaphorura tricampata; assembly: GCA_034698835.1. NCBI lineage: Eukaryota > Metazoa > Arthropoda > Collembola > Poduromorpha > Onychiuridae > Protaphorura > Protaphorura tricampata. Next base: position 2,554 of record JAQGCB010003118.1, on the reverse strand, counting down.
GAGCGCTACAAAATGGCTGATTTAGATTAATTTTTATTTTTTTGACCTTTGACCTTTGACCTTTAAAGGGGGGGGTGGTCACTGACCCGCGCGGAGGTCATTGGAGGTCAGTGACCCCGAGGTCAGTGGCCCGCGAGGTCAGTGACCTTTGACCCGCGCGGAGGTCAGTGATCTGCGCAATGACCTGCACGGGTCAAATTTGATTTTTGCGCGCGCGGGTCAAATTTGATTTTTGCGCGCGCGGGTCAATTGTTTCGCGCGTCAATTTTTTCGCACGTTCAATTTTTCGCGCGTCAATTTTTCGCGCGTCAATTTTTCGCGCGTCATTTTTTCGCGCGTCAATTTCGCGGGTCAAAGGTCACTGACCTCCGCGCGCGAAATTTGAAAATTTGAATTTTGGCGGGAAATTCGAATTTTTGAATTTTGGCGGGAAATTTGAATTTAGAATTTTGGCGGGAAATTTGATTTCTGGCGGGAATTTAAATTATTGAAATATGATGGGAATTTTTGTAATTAAAATGTTTGCTTTTCGTTATGTTGTACGCAGGTTCTTAAGTTAAGTTAGGATGTGTATGATTCATACATGTGATATATTACGGTATTATTTCATCAATCAATCAACTTTTTATTGAATCAAAGATGAATTCATGTATGATTTATACAAGTTTAATCCTATTTTAGCCTCTTCGATATGTGTGTACACAGAAGCAATAATTGAGAGCTGACAATTTCCTTCAGTCACGTTGGTGAAAAATTTTGCGAGATCTTCCTTCAAGTGTTGCTCGGTTTCAGGATGTCCAATCAGTGACCAATACATTCTTACATTAGGAAGTGCTAAGTACAATTTTTCCAACTCTATTAGTAGTCCCCTGTTACCATACATGTTTCTAATACTTTCAAAGTACTCTGTGTTGTTGTTGTATTCCTGAGAAACAACATACATTCAATTTAGGGCGGTTACCAAACAGTTAAGTGTGTTTAAATATTACCGTCAGAATCCTTTCGTTGCCGTCGTTATCCCATTCTTCATGGCGATATGTCGTAGACCCACACTCTTCAGGACTCTCCATAATCGCCAGTCTGAAATTAGGTAAAATTCAAAATTATTGATAATCATTAGGCGTTATCAATTCAAGTTCTTTTAATTCTAATGAGATTTAGTTCTGCTCAATTCAAGTTTTCTTAATTCTTATGAGATTTAGTATTGCTCTATTCAAGTCCTCCTAATTATTATGAGATTTAGTTTTGCTCAATTCAAGTTCTCTTATTTCTTATGAGATTTAGTATTGCTCTATTCAAGTTCTACTAATTCTTATGAGATTATTGACATATATGCATTCACAAGTTATTCTGCACAACAGTCCATGGAAGTTTTTCTAGGAGTAAGCGACATTAATTGTTCTAATTGGTATGTCATTTGTGTATTTTGCTGTGCAAATAATTTCAATACACATAGGTTGAAACCACACAATTTCACATTTTATTGCATTCTGTAAGTATGCATATATGATTTGTAAGCTACGAAACCCGCTTTGGCTTCCTCAACTTGTGTGTAGATCTCTGTAAGAACTGCAAGGTGCAAGTCGCATATCTCTCCTGTCAACCCTGTCGAGAATATGTATAGTCTGTTCCTCAAAGACAATCCATTGTGCAGGAAGTCGCCTAGGGTCCAGTACGCGTCTAAACTTGCAAGCGTGGAATACAATTTTTCGACTTCAATACGTAGCCCAGGAGTGCCATGCAGTGCCCTAACATTTTTGAGGTACGCATCAATAGTCTCATATAGCTGAAAAACGGTTTATTAATGGTTTAGTTGTGGTTAAGTAAATCATGCCAAACATTTCACATAATATAACCTTCATAATCCTAAAGTTTTCAACCTCATCCCAGAGACAGTTGCGGTATGTGACTTTTCCGTACTCCTTGGGGCAATTCATTGGTCTGCAAATACAAAAATTTAAAAATGTATAAAATAAAATGTTTCTAAAGCCCGCAGTAAACGGCAATCTGTACAAATTCAATTCTTCCTAGCGGTGTCAACACTTCGCGTTACAAGAACATTGAATCATTTAATTTACCCTAACCTGATTTAATTTAGTTGAAATTATAACATATCACACACAATTCCTAAACACATTGCAAATCATAAGTGTTGTTGGCGAAACAACTAAAGTATTATTATAATGATGTGCTTGTTAAATTCTGTTACCGAGTTCCAATGTTATAAATGTATTCAAATAGTTCATATGATACGTGTATGTAATCTCGATTATATTTAGAATTTTGCGTGTTGCGTCTTGTTTTCCTTAATTCCACAATCTCCGAAAGTATTTTCAAATAGATAACATCATGTGAATTCGTCCTCTGTTGAGTTTTCATTTCCCCAAGACCACAGACGTGGAATGTACATTAAGTTAGCAGCAATCCAACGTCTGTAAACTTGGGGATGGGATAGGTCGGGATTGGGAAGGAAGGATTTTTTTTTGAAAGGAATATATATTGTAGAAGCCCGACCTAAGTATGGTTTTACGCATTTAATGTAGCCTTACATGAC
>JAQGCB010003117.1:0-10271 GCA_034698835.1 Protaphorura tricampata | reverse complement strand
ACTTACAAAATATGTATGGATGGAATTCATTTTCTACTGTGGTGCATTAGGAATTCCATTTCTGGTAGGTGCCCTCCATTGCTTCTTCCCAAGACTACCCTGTTTCTTCTACTCAATCTTTCCAGAGTATTTTGATGGTGACGATTATTATTGGGGTAGTATTGGCTTGTTAATTAAATGTGCCCTTTGTATTTTCGAGTCTTACTGTGCTCTCATTGGAGCTATATGTGTACCAATCAGTGGGATGTTTGTGAGTATGATGTTCAAAACATTAGCAAATGCAGTCCATGATTTAACCATGGACTCTCAGTTCAACCTACGCTATGGTAGATGGCATGGACATGCAGTCAGACGAATCCGTTTGTACAAAATTGTTGAACTTTTACTCAAAATTTTAACCACAAGTTATTCAAATGTAATTTGTGGAGTTCAAGGAATCATCATTTTACTTATGATTTGGTCATTCTTCATATTTTTCAATCCTTCTGCGCATATCTGCATTCGACTTTTTTTTGCCCTCATTGGTCTTTTCGCTGTTACTTACACCCTCACATTTTTCCTACCAATGGCTAATCTCAGTACTAATTCAATAGGTTTTGTAATCAAAGGGAAGGCCATTTTACTCACGAGATCCTCCGCTTTTATATTCAAATCATGTCAAACTTTGTGTGTAAAACCTGGTGGATTACACGAAGTTACGAATGAGTCTGTTTTAGAGTCTTTCCTTCTATTCATCAACTACGTCTTAGTTTTACAACACTTATAATAAATAGAACATGCCTGTGCGTTAGTATGTAATATTTTGATTTAATTTTTATCATTGATCTACTTTTTTCGTATTGCATGTAAATGGGAACTAAACTTGTGAAATATTTTGACAACTTGACTCAAATTCTGTCTCAATTTCCTTCACCAAATTATCGAGTCCATTTTTCTCTGGTGGGAATAAATAATTGTCCACATTGAAAATAATTTGAATTCCATCATTGTATGACAAGAGAGTGATGACGACCGCTGTAAATAAGAATAGAATTTCATTGAGATACATATTATTCTGGGCCACCCTGTATTTTATTGTCTTTTTAATACTTACGTATATATTTGGCTCCATACACCGTGTAGCTCATGGTGAGGACTGGTTGACCCTGAAAGGTCATGAGTGACCTTGGCCCTGGGAAAATGCTGAGTTGTAAAGGTTGAACCGTAGAAGACAATTTGTTTAGGATACAAAGAGGTAAAGCTCCAAATATTTTCCCAAGTAAAAATACAGTCGCACTGTACAAAGATGATTTGGCGTTTATGATTGTGTCCTCGGCGGATCGGAGTCTCTCATTCAATCCTTTCTCACCCACCGGGAGTTTAAGGGAGACCAGTGAACTAATTCCAATAAAAAAATAGCGCATGTTTTTTAGAAGCATGAATTAAATTTTAATTAATTTAAATGACTTGCAATGAATTAGTGAGTCCTTCAGGATGGTTTGGAATTGGGACAGGCATCTGACACATCATGGCGGTTGGTGGGATCCCTTGTTTTTTTAGATAGTTCCCAATCCCACCAGAGAGGGCAGCAAGGACGACGGCTGAGACGCTCACGCCCAAAGCATCTCCTCTTAACTTCAAACTCTCAATTGACATGACCTTCGTCTCTGCAAAGCTTCTGGAGTCTGATAATTGACTTGGATCTTTCATCCAGGGTGACTTCGGAACGTTCATACCTTAATTAAATAAAATTGGAATCAATTAAATTAAACTACAGGTCTATTATCATATGGCGTAGTGGTACAGGTGTACAGATCGCTCTTGCTGTGCTGGCCAGCACAGCAAGAGCGATCTGTACAATTCCTCGGACCTGCTTTCCCCCAGGTTGCTTTAAAGAAGTTTTTCTCTACTGGTTTTCCTACTACAATGGTAACTACATGATTAATATGTAAATCCCTAGGCCAAATGGGAAGGCACTCGCAAAAAGACACACGAAATGCACATGATGTTTGATTCAGCCTCGGCTATGTCATTTAATGAGTGGCTTTTTTTAATTAAATTAATTCCAAATCATTTATATTTACCTTCATGTGACACTTGAGCAAAATCATACGCCGCTTTGAACGGGAATCCCAAACAACTTGTAATTTGTCCACACAACCCATCATGTTTTAATTTCCTTGGAAGTGTCATTTTGACCGGAGTGTCCACACACTTCATCATCACATTAAAAACAGAGCATCCGTCTGACAAGGAATGATGGAATTTGAATAGAACCACATACCATCCACAGTCTGGATCTATCCCTTGTGGCACATACTCAAGAAATACAACTTGCCATGGACTCAGTTCTTCACAGAATGATGTTTCTAAAAAATCTTTACTAAATTCTTTAACAAATACTTCCGGGTCAACTCCGTCTGGAATTTTATGACTTGCGAAATGATTTTTGACTTTCACATTCTCATCACCGTCTTCCCATTTCCAAAATAAAAATCCACCCCAACGTAAAGAGTATTGATGGAATTGTGGGTATTCCAATTCTCCATTCGTTTTAACGGCAAATCCAACATTAACTAATTTTGATACCATTGCGTCCAAATTTAATTTCCCTTGGATTCTCATATTCAAAACTATGTTGGCCCATGGGGGCGTATTAGTATTTGTGTTTGGTACCCCTGGGGTAGCGGCTGCAGTCGAGATTGTATAAAATGTACTATGTGCTGAAAGGATTTTGTCTAGGTCTGGACAAACTATTTTAGACACAAATCGACTCAATATCCAACGGTATAAAAATAATGGGGAGAGAATTATTAATATCACCGGTAAAATAATTAAGAATATTATGGCAAATAATGTTGTCAATATTCCTTTGGAAAAATTCTCTTGACATGGTCTTCTGGAGGATGACATTTTCTGTAGTGTAATAATTAAATTACGTTATTGTAAATTATAAATCTAGTATGTGTATTAATTAGTAGCACAGAACACACAGCACTCAAAATTTTCTGTCAGTTTTCTGGTTTGTTGTCACATAACTGAAAATATTACTGCATTATTGTACTTCTGCGGTACTGCGTACAGGGTGGACCATGAATTATACCACTTGAACTTTTAATCAAACAGATATGCACGCATATACTTAGCATTGGAATATTAAAAAGGCAGATTATCTATTAAGTGCATGGTGATGATGAGTAGATGAACCGCCCTGTATGGTACATCTACTACCTTCAACATAATTCATGTGAATTTCTAGTGTTACACTAGTTACATTATGCATTTCCTTGCATAGTACGTACACGACGAGTGAGATTTTTTGCCTGCATAAAACTTTCACTCGTAAAATTGAGAGTACTAGTTGAGGAGAGGAGGTGTTAATGTTGTTTGTTGGAGTGCATAGGAAAGGAAATTACGTATTCTTCATTTGCAATGAAAATAATGTTAAAAAAAACTTAATAAACTGCAATTGCAAAAATGCACTGCACTGCAAAGTGTACAATACAAAGGCAAAAACTGTATGCGTTATGTGTTATACCGGTTCTTGTTCTGTTTCCGCTTTGTATGGGTACATCTCAACAAGGGAAATCCGTGACTTGCTAACCTAACCAGAACCTCGCCATATTTCTTTAGGGTTATGTAATGAATAAATGTAGTTGAAGGAACAATGAATAATCAACTCACCCAAAATTTTAGATTTTATATATTCACACGTGATTGCTCTTATTTCTTATCCATTGAAACAACCATTAAATTTGATTTTGTATGTAGTAGTACAAATGCAGAAATGATTTAGAAACTATGTAAATTCATAAGTTAAGTATTATTTTTTTGTTTAGATTAATTTGGATTCAGTTAGTAGAGTTAATCTTCGGTTTCTGTGTACTCAAAGGGTTCTGGAGGACCGGGTTCATCTTCTTCATCATCCTTTTGAGGACCACAAGCTGCGAAAAAACATTAATTAATAATTAGTTAACATAGGTACAAAAATTACATTGAGCAAGTGGACTCTCTATATAGCGAACTCGAAAAATGAACCAAAATGTGTCTAATAAAGTTAAAGTTTAATATACAGAAAGCGGAATCACAGAGAAGGGTGTGCAAAGTGTGTTCTTGCGTTCCTGACATTGTGGTCGGTATAGAGAGGAGTACGATATAGGGGAGGTTGATGAATAGAGATTTTTACCTGCAACGGGTTCAACGAGGTCCAAGGGTTGCCCAGGGCTTGAGTCTTTCACAATGAGAATTCCTCCTGTGCTGATGTCTTTGATGGGTTTCCATCTTTTGTCACTCAATTCAATGTATCGAACCTGAAAAAAAATTAAAAATAAAATAAAATAAAAAATACCTGCACAAATTATTTGAGGTAAATAGACAACACTTATACTAAAACCGTGTACGTACCTGTTGTCTCATGACACGAGCTGGATTTCCAAGCATTTCAAATGGTGGTTCCTCTTTTTTGACTTCTTTCTCTTTTTCCTTTTCTTTTTTCTCTTCTTCCAATTTCTCTTTGTTGATCGCTTCTTCATCAACTTCCATGGGTTGTTCACCAGTCGTTTTGGCTTTCTCTGCCTCACGTCTCTTAGCCTTTGCAGTGATGGACAGAATGGCTGTGGCCACTCTCTCCTTCTCTTCCTTCTTTCTCTCTTCCAATGGGGGTGGGTAAGCAAACGTAGAGGGTTTCACATTAGACTTGTACTCCAAAATCGGCATCTACGAAATACATACAAAAAGAAAATATATAATTAAAAATACACAACACTACACAGGTCTATCATATGGCGTAGTGGTACAGGTGTACAGATCACTCTCGCTGTGCTAGGGTTCAATTCCTCGGACCTGCTCTTCCCTGGGTTGCTTTACAGAGTTTTTTCTCCACTGGTTTTTCCTACTACTAGGGTAACTACATAATTAATATGTAAATCCCTAGGCCAAATGGGAACCAACTCGCAAAAAGACACACGAAATGCACGACAGCGTGGATTCAACCTCGGCTATGTCAATTAATGAGTGTATTTTTTTTTAAAATATAAAAATGCGAAAAAGTACCTGAAGATGTTTATTGACAGCAATGATTGAAGTTGGAGTGAAGGCAAGTCCAAGACAAAGTGACATTGGGAACCAATACCAATAATGAGTGAAGAGAAGCATTCCAACTGCACCTTGGAGCCAAACATGACCTGTCCTTGAACTCAAATTAACCGTCACATTCCTTCCACCTGCATCAATGATCCCCTGGGCCAAAATAGCTCCAAACTTTGCCATCACATCATCATGTTTATCATTCAATACTTTAGCGTACAATGCACGGAATTCTTTAACTTTTGGACAAATGACTTCAGTCTGTTGAATGAGGAGCATGGCGGATGCAAGGAGGGCTCCTTGTCTCACATAATTCACTGGGTCTTGGATCAGGGGTTCAATCAGGGCAATTGCTTCCTATACAAATTATAAAAATAAAAATAAAAATTATTAATTAAAATGATACATTAATTAATTAAATACAGTGGATCTCTATATATCAACCTCCCGTGTATCGTACATCTCTCTATACCGACCAGAATGTGAGGAACGCAAGAACTCCTTTTGCATACACTTCTTTGTCATTCCACTTTCTGTATATTAAACTTTCTCTTTATTGGACACAGTACGGTGCATTTTTCGAGTTCGGTATATAGAGAGTCCACTGTATATTTAAAATGTAAAACGAACCTTATTTCCACTCCCAGCACAGGCGATTCCAATGGCCATGGCTGCTCCGTATCGTACATGTGGATTGTAACTCTCAGCCAAGAGTGACACAACACTTGGACATTGTTCTGGGGCACGGAAAAGGAGAAAACCAAGTCCAATCACGGACGCACGACGAACATCATCATTCACATCTGACACAGCGACCTACACAAAAAAAATAATAAAAAAAATGTATTTTTTTTTTCAGTTTCAAAATTTATCGAAAAAACTTTAAAACATGAGAATATATTTGTAATTTTAAAAATTAAAAATTTACCTTCAAAAGTTTTTGGATTGCAGAGTTGGCTGCTGTTCCACAATATGCCATTGCAACTGACAAAACTCCAGCTCGTCTCAATAAAGCGTCCTAATGAAAAATTCAAGACAAAAAATAAAATTTAATTTAATTATAAAAATGGGTTCAAAATTTAAAAAAAAATAAAGCAGCCTTGGCTTTTCAATTTTCTTATTTCTTACCTTATCATTGAGTAAACGATTGATGAGAGTATCCGCTGTTTCGAGTTTACCAAAAACTAAGAATGAAATTCCAAGTGCTAAACCCCTCAAGATTTTTTCATGTTGAGTTTCTTGGGCATAAGACACAAGGTCATTGATGGCCTGTTCATTCATTGAACCCAACATGACTAATCCCATGGAGATTCCAGCCGCTTCACCCGTCACAGCATCATCTTGATACAAATTGGACTTCAGTAAGTCATACACATCTTTACGTCCAGTCCCCATGGCTGCCAGTCCAAGTCCAATACTTCCACCATGACGAATCATTTCATTTGAGGCGTCCTACACAAAAAAAAATAATAAAAAAATCAATAATGGAAAAAATTTTAAGATGGGGTTGGGGGGGCGCCAGCCCCCCATTAAAATTTACAGAAGCTAATTAATATTTATTTTATTTTTAAATGGGGGGCTGCCGCCCCCCAACCCCTGCTTGAACTTAAATAAAATAAAAAATGCGGGGGTTGTGAAATGGGGGGGCGGCAGCCCCCCACTAAGAAAAATTACAAAGACTAGTTAATAAATATATTTTAAATGGGGGGCTGCCCCAGCTTAAAAATAAAATTAATTATACCTTGAGTTGATTGATGAGGTAGTCAATGATGCTTCCACCATGATTGGCATGAATGAGACCAAGAGCATAGAGAGCACCCCCCTCAGAGTATCCAGCCGTTGGACCAGTCCCAGACTCTCTGGGTAAATAAGACTGCATGAGACTCAAGGCTTCTTTTTCATGTCCACGATGAATGACACCTAAACTTGCAGTGGCTGTTAATTTTGCCCAATTTGTTGCACGGGCTAACCAATCCAAATTTTCACGGAGGAATTGATCTGATGTTGTTCCAGAGTGCATAAATGCATTCGCAATCACTGTCCCTGTATGACAAATTGACACACGGACGGCGTCTTTCGTTTGTTTCAAAATCGTCAAGTCAGATTTATTTGAACGGATGAGGAATTGGAGGTGGAGTGCGATTGAGACCTTCAAGGGGCAAAATGAGAATAAACATAAGAGGTCAAAGGTCAAACGGTTCTTAAATAAATGGATAAAATATGCCTTACCTCTCCACTCAAAATTTGAATGAGTTGTTCCCAATGTTTTTTCCCTTCTTCAGTGACGACCGTTTCAGATTTGACTGGTTTAACTTCAACAGCAGTAGTGGAAGTAGTAGCTGTAGCAGGAGGAGGAACAGTAGCCGCTGCAACTGCGGCTGCTGCCGCAACCTCTTCATTTCTTTCCTCACCAGTTTCCATAGTTTCATCACCATCATCTCCTCTGATTTGAACAGTGGCTGGAGGTGCTAATTCAGCTGGGACAATAGGTAAGGGTGGTAAATAAGGTCCAGCCATTCCACGGAGTGAAGACAAAACACGTCCAAGGAAATTCTGTGTTGCACTCTCATACAAATCAAATGCAATTTGATAAGCCATCAATTTATTGTCTTCTGTAGAGTTTGATAGTTTTTCTAAGAGTTTGGCTGCTTCTAAGGAGTCATCCAAGAAAATGAGGCATTGACACCTGGGTGGGTCAAAAAATTACAAATCAATAAATTGTATATAATTAATTTAAAACTAATTGATTAGAAATTACAAGTTAATTAATGGCTAATTAATTAAAATACTCACATATTGATGTAGTCAGGATTTGGTAGTCCAAGGTAAAGTCCAACCAAATTCCTTAGAATTGTGTCACGAAATCCTCGTTGACCAATTAAAGTCATTGCCAAACGGAAGGCGTACGCAAGCATTTCAGAAGTATTGTCGCTCAAACAAATGGCTCGTGCGAACCTAAGATAATACAAAAAATACAAATAATTTTATAGTGTGTTTTTTACAAATTAATTCACACATTAAGTGACAACGACAAGTCACAAAAACCATCCCTGCAAGGCAGAGGAATCGAATCGAAACCCACTACAGAAAAAATAAAAAGCAATAATGACTTGTACTCACATATCCATCCGACGAGTCTCCAAAGCAATTCCTAGTGCTTGTTTGTACTGTCGGTCGTTGAAACATTGGTCAAACATTCGGTTGACAATGTCTTCTAATCTTTGATCAACGATGGCATTTTCAGGGTAAGCGGCCACACGGGCTTGAACGTAATGGTCCACACATTTTGCTACAAGAAAAAATATTCAAATTAATTAAATGGGAAATTGGTCTGGTCTGGTCATTTTGAAATTAATTCAAATGATTGACATACCCAAAGTAGTTTCAACATACTCATTCCTTTGAGTCAAATCAAAGAGTGGTCCAGCTCCCAAAGCAAATGTAAGAGAATCTTCAAAAATCCCCAAATGATAGTAAACTTTACTGGCCACCAATGCAGCGAGTTGACGTTGTTCTTCTGGGAAGGATTCGTCTTCATGGAGAACTTCACTGTGTATTTCAAAATAAACAAAAAATATTTTTTTAACATTTGTTTTAAATAAATGATTATTTTTTTTTGCAAATTCTAACCGTGCAATAATTTGTTTGTCTTCTAAAAAATATAAACACTTACATTTTACCAATTGAGTCTGCAATCTCAGGCCAAAATTCATTCACAATCATGTTGAGTTTTCTGAGAGCAAATGTTTTGACGTCATTCTGTGGTTCCTCCAACAGAGAAATAATCCCAGCTTCAAAATTCAAAATAAATATTTTTTTTTTAAAAAGATGGCAATAAATTTTTTCAAAACTCAATACTCAAACCCAATTCCAATCCAAGAAAAAAACTTTCTTTTTACTATTCAATTCAACTTTTCCGCTACAAACTACTGTACTGTATTTGGTCACAATTTCTGTAAGTAAGTAAATGCAATGAATACCGACAAAAATATTCACTTTTCCAGTCGTTCGTATCGTAACAAGTACATACCTTGTTGATTGTCTGCCTGCCTTACATTTCAGACACACCAACTAATAAACCAACTATAACATTTTTTTAACAAATTCAAACTCAAACTACAACATTTTGTAATATCTCAAATGCACGAGGACAATTTTATTTTCTGACTTCACTTTACTTCTCATTCATTATAATATTTGTATGGCTGTGCATGCACATTTTGTCAAATATAACAACATTCATATTGTTTTTCTCTTCCTACAAAACGGCAGCCCCCCTAGGAATAACTTGTTCCTTGTCTTTTGGTTTCCCTTCAATTTCTTTCCGTTCTGGGGTTGGTGTTGGTTCTGAGGATTTCTTTCGAGTTTTGTCAGAGTCCTTTTCCTTTGCTTTTTCTTTCTCCTCATGCCCTTGCCCTTTTGTCTTTCCTTTTTCCTCAGTTTCTTTGTCGATGACTTCTAGCTCTTCATCATCCAATAGCTCATCCTCCTCATCTTCATCCTCTTCCCCTTCTTTCGAACCGTACAAATCTGGATAGTTTGAGAAACATGTGTGCATGTCACGGAAATTAGGAAAACAGTCCGTTCCTTTCGGCTCAGCTTTACTATAATTACAAAATAAAATTAAAAAATTCAAATTAATTAGAAAATTCGGAACAATTTAATTTTGAAAAAATAATAATAATTAGTAATTTTTATTTTTACCTGAAATGAAAGCAAGAGAAGGCCTGACGGAATTCTGTGCCACAAGGCCCATAGGCAGCTCCTCCAAGACAAGGACAATCCCAATTAATATTTCCATCTGGGAAAATAGGCCCAGCCGTTTCTGGGTCATAATTTTCTGATGCGTCTTCATTCTCATTCACTTCCAATTCTTGCCCTGTGTTGTACTCTTCAGGTTTTTTAGTACTCGTTTTTTTCTCTTCTGTCTTCTTGGCCGTCACCGTGGGCTTTCTTGAATCCCCACCTGCCCACATTCTCTCTTCCACTTCTTTTGAATTAATTCCGCCCATTGTGTTTGAATTTTGGATTGGATTGACTTTTGACTAATTTTTTCGACTCTCTGAGGAACCCAAGTAGATGAATGCAAAACCAGAGGTGATTTGACTGCACTTTACAACAGTACGACACCTGTACAATTTGTAGAGACAAAAGAAGTCAGTTGACTTTAGTCTTAGATGAAAACTAATAATTTAAAAAAAAACAAA
>JAQGCB010003116.1:0-10277 GCA_034698835.1 Protaphorura tricampata | reverse complement strand
CGGTCAAATCAATAAAAATTCATACAGAATTCTTGTACTGGTTTGCCATAATTTGCATTAAAAAAATTGTATTCATGCCATGCATTGCCCATGGGACTTCCGGCATGCAGTCTCACTGTCACAGATTTTCGCAATAATGAATAAATGCATCGAAAATATTGTCGAGTTACTTTTTATTCAGATCAATTTTCAGAGTACAATTTTACGTTTTGCCAACAAAATGATAACATTAGCGTTTGAACGAGAATTTTGCAAGTTTCTAAATTAAATCCACAATGTGTCAACGAAAAAAATGTACAGCAATTAGTAATTAGTGTGAAGTTTGAATTTTAATTTGATTACAATTTTTTTGCCGTTTCTTGAATGAATGCATCATCGGTGGCAGTTGGGAAGATTTGCTCTCCTGCTTCATTCACACGAGATTTATAATAATATCTTCCCAATTCAGAGAATCCCAATTTGACTCCAATTTTTTGTGTCTTTGGATTGGAACATCCAAACTTCACTGTTTTGAAACCTTTGGCTTCCAGAAATTTGAGTGCTCGTTGACACATTTCAGTTGCGATCCCTTGATTTTCAAATTCACTGACCACAGAAGTGATGAAAATTTCTGCATAATTGTCAGCGTCAAAATTTTCAGCGAAAGCTTTATTTGCTACCTCCTCATTCGCTACGTCCATTGTTCCCATGATTAGTTTACAAACGTCAGATGTTGGGGCAAATCCATCATCCGGAGCTTGACCGTCCATAATCAGATTGAGGGCAACGAGCTGAAATTTTTTACAAACTAGTTATAGCATAATGGGACAGTCAGTCCTTGCCGCTTCGCAATGGTTTTGGTCAGATCCGTTCGGTATAGGCTCTAAAATGTGTCAATTTAATTAAATCTCTACCTCATCAGTTCCTTTCTTGTACAGTCCAAAACTGAGTCCATTTTTAAGCGTATTTAGCACAAGGACATCATGATCTGCCGCGTTTCCGTCGTCCCAGCCCAACAGTAAATTCATGGGTTCATGTCTCAAAAAATTGTCTCGTACAAATTTTGACACTTTGTCAATGTCTTGTTCAGTGAGCATTTTAAATGTAAAATCTCTCCAGTCTCCAACTACGTTCTCAGCCATTTCAATAGTACGTACCAGTGGTTGACTTTACCTTGTAAAAATAAGGAAATACAAAATACGTACAATAAAATATTCACTGCCTGAATTAATTTTTTGCAGAAAAGAATTTTAGTTTTTGCAATGTGTACGTACTGTTTGTTTGTTTGTTCACTTACGTGCAGTGCAGTGGGCAAGACAGGAACAGGAAAAGAAAGTCCGGAAATTTGATCTGCTCTATTCGAGAGGAAGAGTGAAAGTGCTAGAGACTTCCGAAGGATGCGAATTCTTTTCGCAAAAGTTTCTTCTCCGTAACCGTAACCGTAATCTCTAAAGCACACGTAGTATGTAATGTAATGTATTGAACGAACGACGCGACTGGAGTTGCTCTAGGCAATTTGCACTTCTCAAATACAAGGACAAATACACAAGGTCTTCTTCACCTTCAAAGAGAGCAACGTTTCTCAAGTCCTCAACCCTGATAATTTTTATCCAGTGAGTATACGAGCGTGTCTTTTAGATAACGAAGGCAATTAAAACCTCAGGGTATTATAATCGGGAATGACCACCAAAGATACGTACAGTAGTTCAAAAGACATGGTTCTCCGAATTAACGAGTGTTACTATGGGTCAGTCGGTGCTCATGCTTACAGTCAACTGCTGACCCGTGAACAAAGATAAGGGTCAAACCCTGGGCTATCTCGATTTTCCATTAGTACATATTGTGAATTGTAAAATCTGTATCTCGGTGACCCTTCCAGTCGTTATTTAGTGAAACCGGAAATTGACTGTTAAATACTTGAATGAGATATGCCTTGTGGGGTCTCTTTATCTAAACCGAGGTGATAATGACTGAAAAACACTAAAGGTGAAATCATCCATTCTGATATTTTTCACTGAGGCAAAAATGAAAGACGTTGGAAAAACAGAATTAGTAACCTATGAATTTGTTCTGAACGATTTTATTAAAACGACTTCAAATAACACTAGAACTGGTGGTCAGGAGGAATTTCAGAAAGCAAACTCAATTCAAGGGGTTAATTTCCAACGTACATATAAAAATTCAACAAAATTCAAGACACTGAATTCTATGTATAGCATGTGCCAGGTTGCCGTGTGGTCGGTAAAAATCAATTGCTGAATAATTCATTCAATTCTTTCCTAAGTGCACGCACGTCTTATTTGAATTTGAAATGATACTTATTCCTTATTCGTATCGATTGTTTTTGAGAACCATACGTTGAGTCTTTCGAGAAGGAGTAAAGTAAGGCTGAGAATGTAACCAAAAAATAGGACAATGTATGCAGTGAACACGTCATTAATTCCAAACGCTTTTTCCTTGTATTTTCTTGTATCCTCGCATTGAGTTCTAGTAGATTCTTGATATTCCCTGGAATAGCGATGCACGAGTCCAATTTCCATTAGTCTGATGATCCTGGCAATCCATGGAATTAAAAACTTAGAAGTTTTTTGGAGGTGTATTTCCTAATACAGTATTTACCTCCAATTGAAGAATTTTGTGAATGGAGAATGTCTTTGGACCAACATGCTGTAAGTCAAAGACACTACTCCAACCGGAACTGAGAATATGGAGTCACATTGAACACTTTTATTCATTTGCAATCTTGCCATTACATGGAATTCGTCTGTTGAGCTCAAATATGCACATTTCTGATCTGACATTACACATTTTATACAGTCTTGTGTGTCTTCAAGTATTGAAAAGTCTGATTTTCCTAGTCCGAGATTTTCAAGTACCTTCACCAAATTAAATGGGATTTTGGTGCTAAAATACTGTACTACTATTTTGAGTAATTGATGTACATATGTATTCTTACGACCATGGACGAAAGCAATCCATTGTTGTTCTCATCCGTGACCAATTTATAGGAACTTTTGACTAAACCCATCAAGTCCTTTATGACATTCGAGCCAATGGATGTAGAAACTATGGCTGCGGAAAATGCAACGAAACACGCAAAACCCATCAAATTCCCAAAGAAAAATATTGTCTTGATAGAATTCGATTCAGGCTGAATGTGCCAGCCTGTTAAAACAATTCATTCAGAAAAAAAACGGATTACCAATTTCCATACATACCACTCTGAGAGTGATATTCGGGTAATCCGCCTGCGAACTTACCTTGTTGACATGCCGCTCCAACTCCCCAGAGTACGGACTCTTCTCCAACTTCCGAATCCAATCTTCCTAGGTCTGATACTTTTACTTTGATCCAGACAAAGATTTTGACCAGAGTTATAATTACAGCCCATGTCGACAACATGGACATCCACGTCCCCCATGAAAATGGCGTAAGAAAGATGTCGTGAATAGAATTCGCTCTGTAGAAAGCTTTAATTCTGTGCAAAAATTAAGGGGAATGTTCTGAAGTTAAAAAATTTGGGTGCACGGGTCACTCTTATTTGCAATTTGAATACCTGTCGGAATACGTCGGCTGTAAGAAAGCGCAAAGACGTCTCCGTTCTGAACTCGAGCGCACTGTGGTTGTCGTTATAGAAATGTCGGCCTCTCGCTTTGAAATGATTCGATCGATTTCATTTTCATTGTTATCAAACCCGTCAGCCAATTCAGCACTTGTGGCCAGTATGCTAAAACCATGCGTTTATTTTATTATTTGTAAATTGAGTGCGGTTTTAATAGAAAAATTAGTATTACTGTTTTCTTACGTAAAATTGAGACTTTCTGCCAAGTCTTTCAAGATATTCACACTCATTCCGCTTATTCAATAGGATCGGTGGCTTTGGTCCGATTTCTAAACTTCACTTCATTTGTATCGAATGGATTGTTCTGAGTGAGAAGAGAAAAAATATTTTGATATCATAGCAATTTCCTACCCGATGCGATTGGTGGGATACACGGAGGTTCATAACTTTGTCCGTACCAAAATGCAACGCTGTACATTGTTGATCTAAAATAAAATTTTGTAGAGAATCTCAATCTCAATTTTAATCGACAACGTCTAGGGTACTCATTGTTTATGAACAATTCTGTGTTATGTATGTATGTAGTAAAATTATTCGAAAAAAAATACAAAAATTACTCACCACACCGACGGCCTTCATGACTGTTCCCTTGAAATCCTTCCTCCGCAGCAATTTATGCTCTAAAACTTGAACATCGATTCTTCCATTTTTCAGATCAATTGAACGGACGATTGATTCATTGCGTATGTTGTAATATTCCCAAACTAATATTTTGTTGGATTCACTCGATTGATTCGAAAATAAAGTAATGATTACTTCGCAATCTGGTATTCGGATTTTTATAAAGTGAAGTTATTGATTTCACGACCTTTGATTCACTTTGGAATGGTTCGGGCCAAAGGAAGAAATAGCTTGGAGCCCAGAGGATTGTACCCACGATGGATATATTTGTTTCCTTACATGCATGGGACGGAACCGCAATATTAGACACAATCTGAATTTCAAGTGGTAAATTATTTGTAAAAATTTCGAAAAATTCGTACCGAGCCTATGAAAGCCTCTAGATGGGATGTATTATTGACGAAAATCAAGATGACGGAATCTGTTCTTCCTTCAAGTCTTGAGAACTGACTGAGATGATATTGGTGGACGTCAGACATCACGGATATCTCACGATTTTGTACAATTTCCAAATTGTGACGAATTTCTAACACAAATACCAAATAAACCATTTGCCGATAAATGAACACTAGAAAAGTTGCAATAAGATAAAAAAAATTGGAATGATAAATAGAATTTAATTAATTACGAACTCTCTTGCAAAGATCCGTCGAAATTATATATATGATGACCTCCCTATTCCCGAAAGCTGTCAAATCAAAGTAATCCAAGAATTTGTGTGACAATTGACCATTTTCACGCGGTTTTATATCTTGAATAAATAGAAACAAGCACAATAGACACGAATAAAAATACATTCCTACGACTAGTGGCAGTGCTGTGTGACTATGGCTCTCACATAATAATTTCTAACTGGACGATTTTAAGTTTTCTCTAATACAGATACTCCCAGGATAACAAATTGACAGCTCGTGACACTTCAAGTTGAAACCGTGTCATTTTGTTAATGATTTTACAAGTATACACTAAGGAAGAATTTGCTGTAAATTGGAGTATCATCTATAATTGACAGTCATAGAAGCTTAAAGCTTACGCGTCCTACCTAATAGAAAATGACAGCCAAAGTTTTCCTATGTAGCCCTGACCTAGCTTTTTACGAATACATGACAAGTCTGCTTGACCTTTGCTGAAATTTTCAGTTTGAATCTAGAAAATGAGCAGGAGGTTATTTTATGGTTGCAAAACTAAAAATGAATGCTAACAGTATTGCATTAAATCATGAAATTCCTCCACAATGGATGAACAGAGAAATTGTAATTACCATAATATACAAAAGGCGAGTAAAAATTCAGTAAGGCTGTTGCCACGGAATGTAAGGTTACACTAACCCAATAAACACTCATTTGTGTTTTACCAGATACATTTTGAAATTCCATAAACTATCCAGCCATAATTGAAAAGATATTACGAGTTTCTTCAAACAATTACAACGTAATACGATAAACTGCAGAAATAATCTCAGGTATTTGCTAACCTATCAAAATGTTTCTTGGTGAAGAAGATTCACCCTTTCACAGATTGCCACCCGAGGTAGATATGATTTTCCTATTAGAATTGCATTGACATTCCAAATAAATATGTTACTATACAGCTGCATTCATTTTCTCTTTAAGATGATTGAGGAAGTCTTAAGTTTTGTGGATAAGGATGTGAAACGTAATGCTCGTTTGGTTTGTCGACGTTGGTCTTGGATTCTGGATCACCCGAACTCGGGTCTCATTTGTTTCAACCCTAAGATTAACTCAGAAGACACAGTCCATACTCTTTTAAACACACATCTCCACATTAAAAATCTTCAGATCAATGTCACCAAAATGATGTGGCCAGTGATGACATACTCCCGAAATAAATTTCCTCTGATTAAAGAAATCACAGTTGGCGGAAACAATTCCAACCAGACCTTGATGATTATTTTACAATATGCTTGTATAAACTCAAACGTGCTCTGTTTAGAAAGCCCATGTTTCGGTCATGTCTGCCTGGATGTTCTAACTAGGGTTTTGACACAAACTAAATGGAACCAATTGTCTGTGTTAAAATTGAGAGTAGAGGTAAGTTATTTTCTGGTCATAAAATTTTCTAAAAACTACTTACCCTAATTTTTATTTTATTTTAGTTACATGGTCCACACACTCAGGCTCATTATCCAGAATTTACAGACGCTTCGACCTATTTATGGAAAAATCATGCGGATGGAGTTGTGAGGCTTTTCCAGGTTGTAACTATTCCAAATCTCAGAAAAGTACTTCTACACGTGATGTCGTATCAAGACAATGAAATTTCAGAAGTTATCATAAGAATAATGTCAGAATTTACGAGTTTCATAGAACGCCATGTTAATACTCTGAAGGGACTGAATTTGGCACTCCATTTACATCAGAGAAAAATCCAACCAAATTTTAGTTCACTTGGACCGATTTTTTCGGCCTATCGACAAGAAGAAATTGCCAAAAAGTTAAGAATTGAATCTTTGACAGTTTGGACCTCACATTTCGACAGTCTACGTTTTATAAGTAACACTGAATATTTTTTTCTTAAAAAAATTCACGCACATTTAGTGCAAACTTTCATTTAGTATTTTTAACTGCAATTTAGTTCCTCCATGTCTCTGGGGATCTGACAAATTGACCAAGCTCTCCTGGTTTCCGACTTATTTGAAATCCACAACAATGTTCATGGTCATACCGGATTCAGCCAGTTTGATCCGACAAATGCTTCGTCAAAACCAAACCACCCTAGTCAAACTAGCAATTAATTTTTCGCTTCATGATCCAGACCCACTACAAATCCATTGGCTAGAGTCCTGCATTTCCCTCAAAAAATTAATTATCATGAACAAGTTTCACGAAATTGCGAATACTGAAATTCGACTTCCCACAGTGTCGGCTCTGATACTGTATACAGACTGGCCAAGTTTTCATGAAAATGGGAGTGCTTGGATTGTTCGGACATTCACAAATCTGCAAACTGTAGAGATAAATCGCTTTACGTTCTACAACAATGGACTTGGGCAATGCAATTGGATAGAAGATTTGATGACTTTGCCAAAACTCAAGGAAATTCGATTTAGCTCATGCAACAAATCTGCGACCGAATTTCAAAATTTAGTCAGTCAATTTTGTCTGAACAAAACAAGACTTCGTTTCAGTTTGCCAAGGAGGAATATTCATATTGTAGATTGTGTGCCTTTCCTAATCAGGCTACTCCCAATCTGAATCACATGAATAGAAAAAAAAACGAAACAATTAAAAAGAATGGTCCGAATCTCGCCTATGTGTATATTTTTAATTATTGCCATAACACATAAAAGGTAGAGTAAAAACACACAGAATATTTCCGCATTCGGATTGACGCGTGGAAACAAACCATAAGTGTCACTTTACGACTTTTGACCCTTTAAGCATTCGTGTTGCATATGACATGACTCGAGTCGACTGTGACTCTTGAACTTAAAACCGATTTTCGGATATACCTCACGGTTGATTAATAATAAGTAACCCTGAAGGCAATAATATTTTTTTACTTTCGTCCCAAAGCCGAAGTGCGTGCACAGAGCATGGAATATTGACCAGATCTGGGTCCAGATTGTAGGACACAAAAAAGGCATTGCTCTTACTAATTTTGGAAGAGTTCATGTTATCGTCAGATGTTAATAATCCTGGATACTGCGCTGTTCTTAACAACGAAGGACGTACTAATTAGCACAGAAATCGCAATGGAGCTAAATCAAATTTCTAGACCGATAGACATAAATTAATTTCCAATTAATAAAAAATCAACAACCCAGTTTTCATCCGGAACGTATCTGTTTGTAGGTTTTTTGGTTCGTGATTTCTAAGAGTAGACTGCCCTTGCCACCTCGCTATGTTCTCGCTGCATACACGATGTATTAATTTAGCTTGATTCTAAGAGTTTAATTTTGATAGCATCGGCGGTAGCAGTACCTGGAAATTAAGAAATACACCCCGGTAGACTAGTAATGATTTTTATTTCGTCAGAAAGGTGGACAGACAGGGTAGCCTAAACTTCCAGCTGAGATTTTCGGTTTTAATAAAAACTCCCATAATAAAGTTTAGGTCTCGTGCAGCGACACACGACCAGAAGCACGAAGGTACATTACAAAACCGAAGTGCCTTTTAATCCTATCACTTTGTGTCAAGGATTTGCAATACGAAACGAAATAACGAAATGACAGTAAGCCAGTTTACCAGACCATTCGACTGATTTTCCCCTTACAGTTTATGAATTCAATGTAAATTCAGACATCGTGATTCGTGAGTGCAAAATATAACATCTCTTGCAGTGCATTATGCTCACAATGTGATTTAAAAATTAAATGTGAACTTTTCGAGTCCCCGATTGGTTAACAGATAGTTGACAAGATATCCCAAGTGTTTGCGTACGTACAATTTTGCTCCAAGAAATGACTCAAGGTCTAAAAGCCTGAAGGAGTTGTCAAAGTAGAATTTAAAATATTGTTGGATGCCACTCTGCTGCTGCTGCATACTGCCATGAGTATAATGCATGTATGTGAGGAGGACATCACCTGTCAAAGAGTTTTGACGCTGTCACTTTTATGACAACTTCTCTTGTCCATCCAAAAACCAAATACTCTAAATTTGAGGGAGTGTGACTGACTGGAGGTGTACGGTGCACGGTGTACCATCAATGACACAGTACCATTACAGAGACATTATCTTCATGTCTTCTCAAAAACTGTCCCTCGTCCATTTCAAATGGGTTTTGGCTCTGCCTCTGACTTTTTGAAAAGCAGTACGTACGTACGTGTACGTATTAGTAAGAGATACCTACTTGAGAATTCAATGAGCGTATGTCTTTAATAAGTTAATCCCTAACACACTTCAAACTTCAGTCCACTTGTCAATGAAAGGGAAACATTCTACTTGAATAACAATAGGAAAGGAATAACCAACAAATATTTCCTTATAGAATGGAATGGAATGTTAGACAGACAGACAAAACTACAGTTCAGTATTTGGGGTATTGGCCCATCCCACAATACTGTCAGAAGTACTGTAGAATTGTCAATTAAGATAGAAAAGTTTTGACACTTTGATGTTGTGTTTTACAACCAAATTAAATTCAATTGAAACGAATGCTGGTCGTGTGACTCAGGTAGTCTGTCCTTGTGGTCTTTCTGGCAGGGGTTTTAGTTTGCTAATAATACTGTATAGACAAAATTCACACCCAACAAAAAATTCATTCGCCATTGCCAAAAAACCTGCTGCTTAAATATTATAACATGGTAAACTCTCTAACAAATGTACGGCACTCACAAACAGGGCAAATTCTTTTGTAATAATTGCAGTATTATTTACGAGTCCAATTACTGGTCAGTTTATTGCATTTCAAAAATTTTTCTTGTCAAAAAAAAAATAACTTCAATTCGCTGGGCTCATTATTTGACCCATCACCCATCCGTTACCTGAAATTACATAGGATTCCCCGTGTTAAAATGAAGAGCTCTTCTTGTCACTTTTGCTTCAAATATCTCCATAAATCTTGCGAATCAGCAGTTTTGAAAAATGTAAAAATATGTCAAAATTGTGTCAAGATGTTTTGAGCATCAAAAATGCATTTTCTGTATATATATAGATACTCGTACAATCTAAAAAATATCTTGGGCTATTCGTAATTATTTATTGTACATTTTTTGTTAATTTATTAAAAGCTCAATAAAATTAATAATTCCGTTTGAGAGACTTCAAATAAATAATGAATTGCTAATAAATCGTGCAATTATCCATTAAAATATTAGCAGTGTCTGGATCATGTACAATAGTGGGTTGGCATGTCAGGTACAAGGTTACACTACAGCCTGAACATCTAGAGCAAAATAATTTACGAGCAGGTGTTTTGTGCATCCGCTCCAGTCGACCGTCTGAAAAATGTAATTAAGGTTAATCAGAATGCCTGTGATCTGCTGGAAATCTATACATTTCAAAATTTCTATTGATAGGTGCATTTCTGCACAACAGGTGTGAGTCTGATAATAATCACCTTCAAATCCATTTTGACCTATATTTCCAGACGT
>JAQGCB010003115.1:0-10277 GCA_034698835.1 Protaphorura tricampata | reverse complement strand
CTATTGCACATCCGTATGCATGGAAAAATACGAGATATTGACATTTATGCACCGGTTTTGCTGCGCCAGGTCCATGTTATGATCTAAAGTCAAATTCTTCCTATGAATGCGCAAACTAGAAGAATTTGCTTAACTTTCACAATTGAGGTTTTTGAATGAAATAATGATGCTTAGACGAACTTTTATTAATGATTTCAGTTGAAGAGTTGAATGATAGATGCTTGCGTACACTGCTCCAGAATTGATTCTTCAGTTGGTTTTTGGATCAGACCGCATTCTACCTTATCAACAAGGGCAAATAAATGTTGACGGTCAATCTCGGCCATATAAAAAGCTCTTCCTCCCTTTTTTCTTCAGCTAGAAATCTGAGTAGCTCCGGACTAGTCGTATGATTACCTCTTGTCCGGTCCATACTATTTCTTTCTCACACTGCATGCCGCAGTTTACCTCTACACGAATATCGATTCAGATGTTTCTCCTTGCGTTTATTTGCATTTAACTCATGATCACCTAATCTTCACAGAATTAGAAAGTCACAACTGCCAGTTTAATCGTAACCAACATCATTTTACGAACCTTCTACAACATTGGACCGGAGAATCCAAACAATAGATAACTCATGTAATGCGTAATTGTAGTGAAATATTCATTGCGTTGCAGATGCCGAGTTGGCAAATTCATTGGCTTTTAACATATTCACGAAGTCATTTGGAACTCTCACGTACCTGAATTGTGAGTTGCTACACAAGTCAAACTAAAGAATTGGAGTTATTGAAACCTTTTGATATTTGTCATCTGGGTGGTTAATCCGAATCCGATTAATACGATTGGAGAAATTTGGAATGTTAACTTGATTCAATTTTGATCCACACATGGAGGTCACCGGTGCATAAATGTCACTCTTTTATATTTTTCAGCATACAGATATGTAATAGAAAAAAATGGCGCTGGTATGATTGGAGAGACTTGAAATGTTGACCTGGCTTGACCTTCGATGACCAGATGAGAGTCACGGGTGGATGAATGTCACTATCTCGTATTTTTCCATGCATACGGATGTATAATAGAAGATAATGGCGTTTGTCCGGTTCAGATTGGATAAACTTGAAATGTTGACCTGGTTTGACCTTCGATGAGAATACGAAGGTCACCGATGCATAAATGTCACTATCTCGTATTTTTCCATGCGTACGGATGTGTAATAGAAGATAATGGCGTTTGTCCGGTTCAGATTGGAGAAGCTTGAAATGCTGACCTGGTTTGACCTTCGATGAGAATACGAAGGTCACCGATGCATAAATGTCACTATCTCGTATTTTTCCATGCATACGGATGTGTGATAGATGATAATGGCGTTTGTCCGGTTCAGATTGGATAAACTTGAAATGTTGACATGAACTGACCTTTGGTGACCCGTGTGAGGTCAACCTGGTCACGTATAATTATTTTTTTTCTCATATTATAACATATGTCTGAATGCGGTCCATGTTGATACATGTTCCAAATTTGAGGTCAGAGGGTCAAAATTTGTCAAAGAATTCATTGATAGAAGGTATCCATAAAATCAACCAACCCCAGACGTGGGGTTGGAGTCCATTTTCCTTTTACTACGTTTTTTGGCTTATTCAGCAGAGGTATTGCTTAGCCTGGGGTAACTGCAGACTTGGACCAACTAAAAGTTATCTGATGTTGACGGTAACATAGGTGACGTCAAAAATGACGTCACGTTCGTG
This sequence comes from Protaphorura tricampata, assembly GCA_034698835.1. Taxonomy (NCBI): domain Eukaryota; kingdom Metazoa; phylum Arthropoda; class Collembola; order Poduromorpha; family Onychiuridae; genus Protaphorura; species Protaphorura tricampata. The sequence continues at coordinate 8,544 of JAQGCB010003115.1, read as the reverse complement.
CCAAAATTTCCTACCACACAGGTTTAGGAGGAAATAGTACTGCGTACGTGTGGAAGTGGAAATGATCACAACAATTGTGAAAATTGTAGTCATTGTATTTTTTTCTATTATTGTCCCGAACATTCTCAACTCGAAACATTCTTAGAGTTACAAAATAATTTTTCCTAATTGTTGGCTCAGCTTGGGCGCAAAAATGCATTAGGTCGATTGTCTGAATCTCTGAATGGGAATATTACGTAACATTTTAATTACACTGTTGGGCATTACAATAATTAATTAATAGAATTTTCAATGCTAATTTTATTGGCACTTATAAAAATGGCAGCATTGTTGAGCAAAATGTCTATCCACCCGTGGTTTATATTGAGGACTTCTTATCCAATTCCCTTGTATGCTCCAGCCACAACTCACAACTAAACTGCTCCTGCTTTTTCGGAACACATTTGGTATATTGAATGAAGAGTTGATAAATTATGGTTAAAATTGGAGTTAGCATTTGCAGTGCAGGGCAGATCTGTCAAATTAACCGAAATTGGAGAACGCTCGCACTATGCGTCATTGATTAGTTTCAATATTCTGCAGTATCCTGTAAAATCAATGCAGGCTGACAAAATACGCTAATTGTTCATACACATTACACAATTACCGAGAGGGGGACCTACAGGGTGTTTCAGAGATCATAGGGAGTATTCAATTAGATTCCAATTTCCTTTTTATTCCAAGTCAAAGTATTTAATATACAGGATGGAGAAAACTTAGCCGGCATGATGAAGTACATACACACAAAAAAACAGTCACCTTTGCCCCACCATGTGCACCAGCCAAATGATAGTTTAGGAAAATATATCCTCACATAATCTATGACTTTCATGTCTTGTCATTCATAGATTCACGAGTACTTAGAAACTCATCGGTTCGCGATTTAAATGATACATTTTTATAAAATTATGCTAATTGACAAACAATAAACAGTCGAGACTGGATAGTTAGAAATCAAATAGTTAATGAAAAGCAATAACACTCGCAGAGTTTCAAATTGTTGTCTAAAATTTGTTTAGCTTAATTTTCCAAAATGCGAAAGTATTTTTATAAATATGACCCTGTTTGGATTGTATCTCCTAATAATTTCTTCTAGAGACTGGGAAATCCTGCGACTACAATCTTTCTCCTTGATGTGATGTATCATACAGCTCTAATGAGGCATGGATATTGAGAACGTGCTCCAAGTTAATCTTTTAAGAATTGGTTCAGTTACTAAAGCGCAACATAATTTTAGAACATGCATATTTAACCCAAAAGTTGCCAACTCAAAAACAGACAAGAAGTCGGAAGCTGTGATACGGAAACTGTGATAAATCAGGAACCATATTTGCTATGTACGTGGAGGAAATATTGGGAGCAAGGCGCAGCCGTAAGTACAGAGATTTGTAATTGATGGATGCACTCCATCGATCGAATATCAGGTACCAGAGAAGTATTTTAAGTAGAGCGGTATTTTATTTGATAGGAGACCTTGCATATCAAATTAGGTATAGGCATAAGAAACGAATGCTTTGAAATCAGTAGTTCAATTTTTAATTTTCACAAAAGATTTTGATAGACAGAGATTATAATGTAATAAGTTGCTAACGGATAATAAATTTATAGTTGGTTAACTTAGGAATTACACGGCCAAGCATTTGATAGAAGAATATAGAGGAAGAGTAATATCAAATGTTCCATCCAAATAGAAAATTTGTTAGAATAGGAACGATGTGATTTTATTTTATAAATAAAATTCAAACAAGAAGAGATTTCGTTTAAACTCGACTGTTTTACACCAGCATGTGCTTAGAATTCTTTATCAAATGCTCCAGGCTCACCGAATATGGTTGAGATATCCAACTTGTAACTATTTTGACGGCACGGTTGATGGCAATTGTTACAAGTCCCATCACATGGTCCATAGCTACAACATGGAGTGCACATTGTACCATCACTGCATCGGACCCATCCAGCACATGGACAATAATAAGATTCAACTTCTGTTATGTAAAGAATTGTCAATAATGACACAAGTATGACCAAAAACGACTTCATTTTCTAAAAAAAATCAATGTAAATATATTAAAATAGCACCCAGTGTTGTTTAAACATTTTCATAATTAAACTTTTAACGTTTAAAATTACCCACGGACTGGACAACAACAATGGGTGTAGTGTTTCAGGTTTTTGGTGTGCAATGTTAATATAGCTCTTGAATTATTTAAAATAAAATCGAATGAATCTCTTCGTAAGATGTAACCGACGTTAGCTAATATACACTGAGATTGAAGCAATGCGAAACCGAGTTTTATTTACTGAACAAGTGGTTAGGTACAGATACACGGAGATGAGAATTGAACATATTTGCGTTGGTTATGGGTACACATACTCTATAAATAGCTACACGAAGATAACAAGATCTGCGAAGGAAGAACTAAAAAAAATCTAATGTTTATGTAATTCGATTCATCACCCATGGCCATGCATGGTACTACCTCAAATAAACTGCGACAAGCACATGCAGTATGCGAAAGACTGACCGTTGAAAGAATTGAGTAGACGAAAATATACAACACAACTTCTCACGGTCGAAAGAATTGCATAGAAGAAAAAATATATGACACATAACTTCTCATGGTCGTGGATAGAAGAGGATTAACCCACGGTCCATTGAGTTTGGAACTCGTTGGTCAAAGCAGTACTTCCAAAATCATTTCCATCATAATAGGATAACATCGATTCATGGAATGCTTGGAACGAGTATCGAGTTTTCATGGAAAAGCACGTCTTCAAACAAACAAAGCGCTTGGCAAAAATAGATTACGAGGATGAAGTATTTAGTGCGGATTTTAATTATGCTAGATTATTGCTTTGCACATTCGCCAATTATCAAAGTGTTTTTAAATCTGGCTCTATGATTGTACCGGAAGTGAAGCTGTAGTTATGAAAATTGTCCGGATTAGCCGAGGGCCTCTTCATTACGTATACCAAATTTCAAAGCCGTACGTTAAGTAGTTCGGCCGGTAGCCATGGAAGCGTATTTCGCCTAATTTCGGGTTTTTAAATCCTGCTCTACATCGGAACCGAAAGTGAAAAAGTAGTTACAAAAGTTGACAGAATTAGTCAAGGGCCTGTTGATTACGTGTACCAAATTTCAAAGCCAATGGCTAAGTAGTACAACTGGTAGCCATGGAAGCGTATTTGGCTTAATCTCAGATTTTTATATCCTGCTCTACGGTGGAACCGGAAGTGAAGAGGTGATTATGAAACTTGTCCGGTGTATGAAACTTGTCAGTTGCCAGCGCCTCTTGATTAGGTAAACCAAATTTCAATGGTGTGTTGCCTCATTTGTCCCAATTTTCAAGAAAGGTGACCCAAACTTCCCCAGCAATTATAGACCAACTAGCGAATTACCCGTGCAAATTGCACGGTTTGTAACGTGGCGAAACAGCAAGGGCTGCCTGTGTTTTTAAAAAATCTTGTGTGCCATAGATCTGGCACAGAAACACTAATCGCCACTAATAATTCAAAAAAGAAATCGAAAAAAATTTCAAAAAAATTTCGATTTTTTTTGTTTTTACTGCATAGAAATTTGAGTGTCTCGCCGCTCTTTCCCTCACTCCCCCGTCGCCCCTTTGGGCACTCCCCTCCCGTCCTTCCGTTCCGTAGCGTAGCAAAACCGAAAGTGAGAAATCCAAGGCAGTAGTACATGCACTGGAACAAACTCAACCCAAAGCCACACACACCCGGTATATCTTAGCACAGCAATTCAGCCCCCGTAAGTTTGGTTCGTACACCGTGGACTCAAACCCCATTTTTAACAGTCGTAGTTAAGGCAATGGAGGGGGATAGAAAGAAACCCCAATTCTCTCGTGATTTCCCATGCAACCACCATTCGACTTATTCGAGTTTTAGCACAAAGGGCCCTTACTACGAACAAAGTGATGACACAGGCAATTATATTGGGGATTGCTCTGCTCAATACTATTCTCAAACTTTTCACAACTACCCTAAACGCGAGGCCGACAACGTGGATGCGCTTGACTGGAAAACTCTTCGATTACCAAGCAGGCTTTCGAAAGGGAATGAGCTGTCAAGACCATATATTCACCTTGACCTGTTTATTCCAAATACAACTGATAAAACGAAAAGAGTTGTATTGTTGTTTCATTGACCTTAAACAGGCTTTTGACTCTCCCGACCACAGCAAACTGTGGCATGTATTAACGAACTTCGGAGTTTCCCCAAAATTTACAAGAGTTTTTCCATACCTGTACTCCCTCGGGAATGCCCGCATAAGGACCATAGAAGGACCCACTGACCCAATTAATATTATGAAAGGTGTCCTGCAAGGGGAATCAGCTAGCCCAACCCTTTTTAATATTTACATTGACGGGCTATGTGACGAACTGAAAAGAGCCCCGCTACCATCAGGTATTAAATCACAGTCCCGAATTATACACATTTTACTTTACGCAGACGATATGATCCTACTGGCAGAGTCGAAGGAAAGCCTGCAGAGGAAGTTCCTCAACACCCGTGGCCTGCATGTCGACTTAACAAAGACGAAAATCCTGGCTTTCAGAAATGGAGGAAGACTCCATAAATCCGACACGCTTCTGTGAGGAGACCAGCCCATTGAAAATGTAAAATCTTATGTGTACCTAGGGGTACATTCTTCTCGTCAAGTAATTTTGCGAAAACAGCCGAAACCTTACTAAGAAACGGTCTCGCTGCCCAGGGCGCCGTATTCCACTTAACTGGACGGTCGAAAACCCTGGACATCAGTATCCTGAACAAACTCTTTGACTCAATTATAAAGTCAACGACCCTTTATGCATGTGAAAGTTGGTGTTTAGACCACAGTGATGTAGTCGAACGACTACAGCATGCCTTTTATAAACGTGCCCCACTCCCGATCAAAGCCCCTCGCTATTTTGTCCGTCTAGAAACCGGGAAATCTCACCTGAAGTTAGAGGTGTTCAAGTGTACGTTGTGTAATTTGCAAATAATCCTGTATTCAAAACCAGATTCCCTTATTCGTGAAGCATATTTATCCCTGAGAGTCGTTTCTGAAAATTGTGCAAATCGAAAAATGAGTTGGTGTTGCCAGCTAGAAGATACACTGGGAGACTTATACTAGACTCTCGCATGGCACATCAACTCCGGCCCAAACATCCGTAACCTTGAAAAGAATATGCTAGCAAAGATGAGCTCTGATCTTCGAATGGCTGACCTCATCTTTGCGAGAGACTCTTCTACTATGTCTCACTACGGTGGTCTCAAGAAACCGGAAGTGGAAGCGGAACCCTACCTTTTGAATAAATTCCCTCCCCACATTGCGACCTGTCTAGCCCAAATCAGGCTAGGTTACCCCGTCGTATTTAACAAATCCAAGTGGTACAAATTAGGTGCCTTTGGAGACACGCAATTCCGATACTGTGGAGATACTGAGAGCTTGTTCCACATCCAAGAAGTGTGTCCTGGATATCTTGTCAATAGAACTCGCTTTATTTCCACCTTCCCTACTAACCTAACTTTGACATTCTCCTCTTTTTATTTGCCCCTGGCTCAGACGACCACAGATCTCACCAGGTCTACTATTTTTTAAGCAAAGTTCTCCGAGACAGACCTAACATATAACAGGAAGTCCTTTCCAACCATCCCCCCTGCTTCTTGGTTGAGTGGGCCGCTGGCCTGTTTACGATTTATTTACATACTTTTTTTTACCTGCTTTAAATTGAACTTGACGCGTCAAATACCGACTAGAACTTAACAAGACAGTTGTCAAAGAATGGCAATCACTTCCTTGCCCTATGGTTAAGTGGGCCGCTGGCCTTATCCACACAAAGGATCACCATATTCTCGCCCTACCCTATTTTGCAATTTTAACCCTCGTAATTTTCTCTATTTTTAATTTTGACCGAATGCTTTGAAATGATAAACCATGTATGAACTGTATATACCCACACTAATTTGGTACCACTTGTAATATAACGCATTTGATTTGCCTTTTGGTAATGTCAATTAAGTACTTAGGACCCGACTCCTGAGCTCCAAGTCCATCATCATCAATTTCAAAGCAGTGCGGTAAGTAGTTTGACAGGTACCAATGGAAGCGCATATGGCCTAATTTCGTAGTACCCCAAAAATCTTGATCAACGAACTCAGCCGGAGCCATGTGACAAAGATCACACATGTCAAATTTGAAACGATTCTGCAAAGAAATGCGACCGCTAGATGGAACACACAGACACACGCACATGGAAAAATGTATACCTCAGACTTGAAGTCTTTCGCAATAAATGATGTAAACATGCATCAGGATACAATAAACATTTTTACGTAACATGGGTTTAAAAAGGTATGTGTTTCTGTTCAAAGTCGTCATTGTGTCAAATTAATTCCATATATTAATCATTGTCATCACATCACATTCACATCATTGTCGTAACAGGACATATAACTAACTAGCAAGTGTAGCGTAATACGTAATGGATGAGCATTTAGTCACTCACAAGGTTTGACCCGATTTTTCCTTTCTCCCAATTTCCTAACATATTGAACCATTCGCTTGTTTCATTTGTGATGAACTAAGCAAGCATGTAACATATAAAATGGGATTAATGCAACATGAAATGAGACAGGAGAACTGAGAAGGGAATGCTCGGGCACGGGCATGCCCTATAACCAATTGAATCATTCATATTTTGCGTGTTAAAAATATGTTTGTAGACTACTGGAGTCAAGCATCCCTCGTGAGAAGAGATGATGACTACTTATATTTTTATGCACTGAGGTCAGAGTTTGTAACTCGTGATCTGTCCATACTATCTTTCCATGGTGCATGAACATTCATTTCTTAGGAATTTTCTACGGAAAATGAGTGAGTCAGACTCAACTGACGGATGATGGAATGACTGGGTGGTTGTGAACAATCCTATTGATCACCGTACAGACTAATTTAAAAAATTGACTGTTAAGTTGCCGAATTAATTATGACTGTCGGAATACCAGGGGAAATAAAATTCAAAATTGATGCATTTATTTCTGCGGTGGAGAAAATGGTCACACCGGGTCAAAATTTTGTTAATGGCTTTTTTTTTAATTCCAATGTCCACTCAGATTCTTGCCTCTTGATCGTTACCATTCTTCTGGTTGATAAAAGATTCTGACTCTGAGTTTACGTTACGTCATGGTAAGGAAATATGAACTGATTCAATCAGTGTTTCCTGTCAAGAGTCCTTATAGCGTTTGATGATCAATGTTACATGTATTGATGATTTTTAAAAATATTAAAATGAACAGCAAAATGTCATGTTTCAAACCCAATTCCCAGTTCTTACAATTAGTTCCACTTGATCTATAACGATTAGTGTAATCATTTCGCCACGAACCCATACATGGTGGGAAATATGTATTGTCTCCGTTGTATCCGTGATTTCTTTTATCAAAACGTTGAGATATGGATAAAGGGCCTATTCTATTTTCTTTCGAATTGTACGTATTTCAAGAAGAGTGAGTACACCTCAGAATTTGGCTGAGTAGATAAAAATGCATTTCTCTACAATACCTACTACGGAGTGCTCAATTCCGATTGAAATGGGTTTAACAGAAAGTGTGAAAATTTCAGATAACTCGATTCCTATTAAATATTCCTTTTTGACCCGCTGCAAATAATACATTTGGCGACTGCGTATACTCATACAAATTAATTCCTAAGAAATCTAAGCGGAATAATTCAACACATTACGAATGGAATTTGAGGCAAATAGATCTACAATTAGAAAATTGTTGCAAGCATGAGGACTGGACACGAAATTAATTTCCTGGGAACTTTTGAAAATAGCATGAAACCTTGCTGTTTTTCGATATTCCTATTGGCCACAGAGATTTCATTGGGTCGGGTTCACCTTACTGGTTTACGGTTCTGTACAAAAATCCGTTTCTTCCGTATTAATAATTCCGAAAATATAACCAACGAAATCTGTTCATCTTAAGGGTTAGTGCTATACACTTCAGACCACTTTGACAGTGACTGGGCGTCACAGCAGACGTGCCGATTTTACCATAAGACGCGTCGTGCGATTGTCTGTTAGAGCACGTTGTTAATTTTGGAGAATACTAAATTTTTCTATTTTTACTGATTGTTTTTCGAAAGCATGTTTTCGAAAAAATTGAAAAATATTTGTATGTAGGAGATAGGACTTGCCAAATTAAAATGCTCATAACTTCGGGACGACTGGTTATTTTTTCAAAAGGAAAACGTCCTATGACTCTGTGGAATGTCCAGCAAATTCCAATCCTCTTATTTTCTCGATCAGTCAACCAGAAATTTCAAAAAGTGGTCAGCCAGTAAAATTTTCAAAAAATTATAATTTGATTGTTATCACTAACGAAATTTTGTTTGAAATTCGCGGATAAACTGGATAGGGTGTATCATTTTTTTTTCTCAATGACTGGGTATCCCGCGCCCGCGGGAAATTTAAATTGCATACTACCTACATTTTTCTTTGCAAC
>JAQGCB010003114.1:0-10277 GCA_034698835.1 Protaphorura tricampata | reverse complement strand
TTTCTTCTTGGCTTAAGTGTATGACGTAAAAAGTACCTGATTAATTACGGAACTAAGCTTTGAATACGTAACTCTCTGGGCTGATCATTTTTATAATATTGAGTATTTGATTTCTAAAATTCGAAACAAACCTAAAATTTTGTATTCATATTCGGATGCTGTATTTAAAATTATTTCGGGCGTTGAACTCCAAACGTTAACTAGCAATCCGGTTCTTGGTTGATGGATTAATTCAGTTCAATTTTTTCCGACTTTCAGGGACGCAAGTACGCATCCCGTCATGACATGCTTTAGCTTTCGTATTTACCTTGTCCTTTTGCGTATAGGTTGATGAATTTGTCAACCTTACCCTCACTTTTTTGCAAGAGATGACAGATTACATTATCTATTTTGCATATTCCTCCGAAGGAAACCTAATCGAAAGTCAGAAAGAGTGGATAATCGATTCTGAAATCTGTCAGAATCTGAGAATACTCACGTCATTCACAGGTAGAAGAAGAAATCAGATTTTGCCAGTTCTCTCGGAAATCCTGACTGGTCTAATTTGTGAAACTCTTTAATGAACAGTTTGTTTTGGTAAATAATCGATGTATTTTGGTCATTGTTTCATCCTGGAGTAACCCCCGATAGCATCATTTAGTCAATCCTAGAAATTAATCAGTCAGATTAGGAAATTAATCACGTATATTTGAAAGGGTGGGAAATCTGGATGAATGATTACTACTGACCTTGGCGATTTTAATGTCTCAGTTAATTTTATCGAGTTAAAATATTTTATTCTCTAACGCACTTCCCATTTAGTCCAGTTGAAATGGAATTGAAATTGAAGTGAGTGTAGTCAGGTTAGTTGATCACATGGAATCCAAGTAGATCTATTTATTATTCATTCAATGACCGCTGCACTGGACTGTCGTAACTTTGTGGTTAAGAGTAAATACTCATGCTATCCCTTGTACCAAATACAGGGAGGATCAAAAATTAACAAAGTAGTCTGAATTATTATTTCCTCGCAGTACAGACTGAATGAAAATCCAATGAAACATGAGTAGAACTCAGACTATGTTAAAATGCTCAAGATTTGTGTTGTTTTATTAAAAGTTTCTGCACCAAAATCCTGTGTGTCTATTTTAAATCCGACAAACCTGTGTTTCGGACACTTTGACCTGCCGAGTTAGTTTTGGAGTACAGCTGATTTTTACACAAGAAGTGATTACCTTGTCAGATGTTTCTTGACCACCTTGCACCTTCCTCAAAAGCATTCGGTTGAAAACCCATCTCTCATCCTACAATCTGTTTCCATTTCACTGACATAAACTCAAATGTAGTGAGCAAACAAGGGAAGGTATGGTGAAAATTCCAAATCCCACATTAGAACAGATCCTTGTCTATTCCGTCCGACGTTCGTTCGCGTGGGTGCGATGGGTGGGCAAAAATATTATTTCATGTGAGTTGTGAATGGATGTTGAGCACGAAACAAAACAATAGTAAATCGAAGGTAATGGGACTGAGAGTGATAAAACAAAGAAAATGCACAAATGCATTTCGTTCCTTTTTTTAAGATGTGAGACGTGGGTCGATGGAATAATGGGTCATAATGTCCCTATTAGTTTTCCATTACTTTACGTACGTTACGTAAGGTCGTCCTGTGGGAAATCATTTCCTCCTGAAATTAGTACGGCAAATCATCAGTTGTTATTTCCGAGGTTTTTGTAGTATGATCTAATTTTTCTTTAAGAAAATGTCAGAGTAGAAAGTAGGCAAGTAGGTTTTCAAAATCCTGTGGTTTTTGAAGTGAAATTTCAAGTCTAGAAATCTTGAGACGCCCGCTCTTTAATATGAAATCCTATTTCCTGCTTCTACTCTCCTTCGACATCCGCCTGAAACAATAAGACCTCTTGATCTAATAAACAGATTAGACGTTAGACAGTTTGGACACAAGATAAGCATAAGTTCTAAACTATGTCGGCAAATTCGTCTTTTGTGTTGTGAACTTTGAACGAATCCAATTAGTGAGTCAAGACAAAAGGGTTGAAAGCTAGCTTTGAGAATCAAGTCAAAGCTCCGTGGTTTGAGGATTTTGACACCATACCATACTGTCATCCTGCACTTCTGTAGAGTGTAGTCTGTAGTCTGTATACAGCATACGTAGTTTACAAAACGAGGAGAAATTGAGCCCGGTTGACTGGAACTGGACTACTTTGTTTTGTGTTTGACTCCCACCCCATATGGTAGTAGTAGTATTTACTTATGGAAATTTTAGAATATTTTGATCTTTCGTCAAAGTCAAAGTCCAGTGAAATTCAAAAGGAAGGATTAAAGTTTGAAGTCCCTGCCGTGAACTCAAACTTCGATCAAAGTTTTCTGGTCAAAGAAATCCGCACATAGAAATTCAAACTGACTGGGAGTTAATAGTATGCTAGAAACTACAACTACAACCACATTATGCAACAAGCCTCGCCGGTCGCCGGAACAGTCGGTCCACCCACAAGGAAAATTCTAGAGACGGAAATCCTTAATTATTTGAATTACTTGTCCATAATTTTATTTATTGTGCACTTATCATACGCAGATGGAGCATCACCGGGCCCTAAACGTTTTATATCAAATTGGCACTCGTAGTATGACAAGGATATGCAAGAAAATACAGGAAAACATTGCACCACCCAGAAAGCACGCTGGCTTTATTTCATCCAATTATCAAAAATATAATTTATATGCATTCTACAATTTTCTGGCAATTCAGAAATTGGTTTATTGTCGACTTAGATTTATCCTTGGTAAAAATTAAATCTAAATATTTCTTCGTGGCCAAGTTGCGAAATTATTTTTTGCAATTAGCCAATTTTTCTTCTATCCACTTAATCACATCTTGGAATTTACTTCTGAATCACCGTGCTAGTTTTAGAATAGAATTTTACAAATAAGGTGACACAACACTGGTTTCAACCAATTTCAATAAACCTTGATCTTCCTCTGTCAAAGAATTTGGATCCTGAGACATAGAACTGAAAGTTGGGTCATTGTAACCAAAGTCAAGGTCACTTCTTTTCCTCCCATCCAAACCCGGTGACCCTTTGACTCCCCATAAATTTGGCACTGAACTAAACTTTTGTCTTGGGTACACTTTCTGTCCTTTGACGAAACAACCAGTGTTTCGGGTCAATCCTGAAGTTTTTGTCGCGGACGTTGTTATTTCAGGGGTTGGACGGAGAAAATTTGTGACATAAGTTATTGGGTATTTGAGAAGGGAGTATAATCTTGTGGAACTTCCAGTACTACTCCCAGTACTACTTTTTCTAGAAGAACTTCCAATTGGATTTGGAAGTAAAATCCCATCAACAGATGATGGTTTGATGATAGTAGGAATTTCTTCATGCCCAAGTTTTGGTTCAGACTTTATTCTGTACATTTTTGTGATAATCCCATTAGGATTCAGGTTTGGTTGGGAGTCCAGATTTAGCTTCGTGGTCGTAGTTTCGAGGACATTTTGTGGTGACAAGGCTGAAGCCGCCATGGCGGCTACGGAACTGATTGTCAATGGAGCAGGATTTGTACTACTGGCACATGTGCTACTGCTGGATCTCCTGAGGTTTACGAGGGACAATGGAATAATGAATCGAGGCCCTCGGAGGTAAACTGTGTAAATCTCACTCGGTGAGGATGCAGACACATTCCCATCAGAAGAATCTGTTGGACTATCGTGGTCACCGCCAGGAGGAGGTTGGACATCTGGTTGACCTTCAGGCCGGTCTTTCCTGCTCACTCGATCTCGATTATCAATCTGACAAATATAGTGTGATTTTAAATTTACTTGTACTTCATTTGAAATGTTTATACCAACTAAACAATACTTTATCTTGAGGGTTATGTTAATATAAATTGTTACTTTTGGTCCACCCTATACCTTAATTAAAAATTCGTAGGGTAGCTATTTTGTGCACTACATATTTTATATTACACAAGCAATAAGCCTTTTGTAAGACGTTCAAACTTGTAACTTTCGGAGAAGTCTTGCACACTGTACTCGCGCAAAGCTGTAGATAATAATTTCAATTTTTCCTGGAGCCTACATGGGAGTTCGACCAGTTCGCAGAGCATAAGCATAGTACATGATAATAAAATCACTCTAAAGAATTAATTATGTAGTAATTATAAATAGAACCATTTTAATGCTCAATTCCTTACTCGGAAAACTTGTACAAACTTTTATTAAAGAAACTAAAAAGAAGGTTTGAAACCTGAACTCCTCGTAAATAATGTTTAAACTTCAAAATATTAATAAAGTTTTAAACCAGGTTATGAAGCAAAACCCTAAACTTGTGACCCATCATAGTCCAGTTACTTTCACCATTCAACCCAATTACCCTGCCAAGTGCACTATTTAACTAACGAAAGAAATAATAAAATTGGACAAATGCACAATGTCGATTTTATACAGTGTGGTTCATATGAGTGCAACCATTTCCTGGACTATACAAGATAGCACACTTGGAACTTGGGACTGGGATGTTAGAGGAATAAATACCAAATAATACTTCCGAACTCTTAAAACAATTTTACCTTCGTTCGAAAAGACGTTCTTGAATTAGCTGGCATTCCATCCGAGAGAAGAAGACCTTCAAGTCTCCAAATCTCTGCTTCAACAGTTTTTATTTGTCTTTTATAAACTCGATTTTGAACTTCAGCCCGAAACAAAAGTTCTTTCGTGTCTTCGACCATAAATCTAAAAGGAAAATCGACACAACAAAATAGCACATAATAAATACTGTACATGCGTGAATTGAGAATTTCTGTCAATTCAAATTACTTTTGGAAGTAGCAAGTAGCAACAATATAAAATTTTAATGGATCAAAGAACGCTCTGAACGCTTTAAATCTATGAATTCCTATTTCTTGTCTCACACTCTGGCATGCAACACTAATTTATTTCAAGTCTGCTCCCGTAGGGTTCTTAATTAAACGGGCCCCAAAGAATTCTTGAGTCGACTCCATCGAAAACTACTTACTGAAGGGGAAGGGTCCGAAGTGTTAAATTGGAGGTATCCCTAATGTAGTATAGAAATTTTGGCTAACTTTTGAAAATCTTTTTCCCAAGTTGTATCCCGTAACCTTACGACATACCGTTCCCTTCCCTTTTTGATGTTCTGAACTGAGGACTGTTGAAATTGTATTACTATACATAATTCATTCGTGAGTCAATCAGTGCCTTTTTTCCCTTTGTAACGTCTTGGAAAAATGACGAACCGGAAAATCAGATCAAGACTAGTAGAGTACTACTACTACTACTACATACTGGTGCGTTCTATTCGCTCAACGTCTAGCATTTACTTTTACTTCCGCGTGAACTCACCTGCGAGTATTGAATTGAATTTTGAGTCCCAAGCTCTCCACGACCGGGTTTCCCAAATTGGTCCTTTTCACAATCGCGTGGATCTACCAACACCACACGGGACGGGACACAAAAGCATGACAATAAAATAATCGATACATCATCTCAATAGTACAAATAACACACAGAGGGTGATTCAGGGTGATTCAAAACTATTTGTCCGCTCGCTCACAGCCTAGTCTGGGACTCTCAGGAAAATATGGCTACGTAATTTGCATACGATAAATTCCTTAGAAAATGTATATATCAATTTTGTTTAAAAAAAAATCTAAGCTTGACCAGGCAGAGGAAGAGAGGGCTAAATAGTTGTGCAACTCCCAGTACAATTCAGAGTCAACAAAAGTTTTGTAGTATGTTCTGAATTGTACTACAAAAATCCATCTATCCAGGCGGATAACTTGTTTAGTTTCAGTAAAGTGCTCTATTCCAAATTGAATCGTTCTTTTCTTCGGGGAAAAATTTCACTACAGTAGATCGTGATTTAATTCAATGCAAGAATGTCAATAGAATATGTTCAGTTCAGATACGCCAAGTTTCACTCAAGATTTTTATGTATTCCTTTCTTTTTTAGGATTTCGGTCACGAAGCCGTAACCGTAACAAAACCTTAGGAAGTTTCTTGTGTGAATTTGAAATCACTTACCTTCGGTAAGAATAGAAGGCAGAGAGTGATTGTTGTTGAGGTCAAGATAAGGGTTGTGACACTCATGAAACAGATTGTGACCCTTTCGGATATCAAATTGGCTAAAGACACTGCCAACACACTCGTCAACACAACGATGTACACGCACAGGCCAATGTACTTCGAATCATTCAGTACTTGGATTTTAACGTGTCTAAAAATCAAGATATACTTTAACTAGGATGTTATGTCGTCCCGTCACGGGTAAGCCACAGAAGAGCCAGCGAGCGAAGGAGCGAATAAAACTGGTTGGTTTTTTATTAGATGAAATTATACTCGTAACCATAGGTAACGAACTTCTTGACATATCACAAACAAAAAGCGACATTTTGCGACGCACAAAATGCGGCCAAGTCGAACATAAGAGCTTCGCTTCGCTCCGTTCACTTCGTTCACTCCGCTCGCTGGCTCAACTAATGGCTAATTTGTATGATTTTTGTTGTATAATTTTAAGAAATCAACCCTCAACTATGTCAACAATAAAATTATACCGTTTACTTGATGAAATTCTATCGAAATATAACTTTAGACGTAAGAGTTTTATAAATTGGTTTTATCATAATTGATAATTTAGTATAAAAGAGTGGCCAATTGTTCAATTTAATTGAACTTAAATGTTGAGTACTCTAATGTCTGCATAACTATTCCTGTATTAAGCAATCCGAGGGACTGAAATAAAATAGCTGACTTACCTGGTTTCCCATGCCATGTACAGTCCAACCATGAGTAACAAGCTCTTGTATCCGTACAACACAATCAGCCAAACGTGACCTCGCTGTGAGCGACAAACCTCTATCTAAAATTAAATTTGATATAATGAATTCATTAGTATTGTTAATTTGAAGATTTTGGTCTTTCAGTGCCGCACCTGATCGCTCGAATTGTATGTTATATTGTTAATGTACGTATAACGCGGAGGGTGGCACAGTTTATATTGTTATAATATTATAGTTACAGATAGATTTGCAAGTTTAAATTAAGGCTCCATACCTGAGTCTGGTACACGATTGCACGATCTTCGGGATCATTTTCCATTGTTAAATTTTTTAGGGTCCGACGCATGGGGTCAAAAATTGCCCAACTAGTCACAACAACACAGTCAATGGCAAGGAGAGCTAGGATTAACATCATCAACTGTCGGTCTCGCAACAACTGTAAAAAAAACGAAGCATCAAATACGTAAATTAATAGTTAATTAGCGTATTCATGATAATTTTGAAGAATAGCAACTTGAACACCATTAGATTTCTGTTCTAAGCAGAACACTGCGACAATTGTATTAACAGTTTGCAAGAATTCCTCTTGTCTTGTTCTAATCTAGAAATAATTGAATGATCTAAAACGTTCAAAACCCAATGAATATAGTGTACGGGGAAAGCATAAAAGTTTTAAAACTGAAAATGAACCCCATAAAATTATTACATACATATGCCAGGACCAAGAGAACAAAAAAAAAGAGAAGCCGTGTCGAGCCCACGTTCATTTTTGTAGTAATCTTTTAAAATGATTTCCACTTTACAACACTTTATGGACCGTAGAATTTTGATTGCTGCCACTACACTACAACCATAGCTATTGTGGTTTAGAATTCCCTTAGGACTTTTACTTGGTTCTACAAACGTGTTAACCACCTCAGCATGTCTAAATAATACTTTTCATCTCAACAACAAAGTACATACGCTTTGACTCTTTGACTCACAAGGGACAATAATTGGGCATGCAAATTAAATTGACACGAAAATTTCCGGATCCGCCTGGATCAAGTGATTCGAATTCCTTAGCATAGATCCGTTGGTTTTTTGTAGGCAGCCGTTGCCCCTTTGCTATAGTGAGATTTCTTCTGAAAATTACAATGCGCTGATACGCTGCTGTAAAACGGTGCCTTATGCTCTGTAGGTTTTCCTACTATTTTGGGTACTTTTCATATACCTAAAAATCAAATTTTACATCAAAATCCAATCCCTCGTCAGTGAATAGGGAGTCAGTCAGTCAAACTAGCAGCGCCCTGTGATTTCTCCACTCAAGCACGAACAACAAAAGTGATTTTTTTGTTTGGGAGGCAAAAGCATTCGCATAACGGATTTTTATTCACTGTGTACAAGTATTTCCCTGGGTGAAAGGAATTTGTTTGGAGAAAGTGGGGAAAGTGAAGAAAGTACTCACAAACTCTTTTGTAGTTCTTTCTCCCTATGCTTTGTGTTATACGCGTGCTGTGCTGTGCTGTGACTGTGTTGGCTATAATTGTATTTATCAAGTCCATCATGCACCTTTTCCTTTCTTTTACATTGTTATTATATGTTACTGTCCAGTCTAGACCATTTTAGTCCATGTTGATTATTCTATTGTGCAATTTTACTTCATAAAATTTACAGATTACGGGGTAGATGTGCTTTAGTTAATTCAGCCATATTTTTGGCCAATACTTTTACCCAGTCTAAAACGCAAATCTTGTCTCTGAATAGAATAAGCTGGCTGTGACATATATTTATACCTGATATGCACATATATTACATAAAATTCTGTTCTACTCACTTTGTTTTTGACGATGCCGGCACAACTTCTTGTAAAAATCCGATGAACCCGATATGTTTTTGCAAACATAGCTCCAAAGGCAAGAGAAAATCCAGCTGAGAGTAAATAAGCCCTTGTCTGCACGCATGCAAAGGTATAAGAAAAAAATGGAAGAGTTTAAGTTTAACCATGTGTAGCAAGCAACTGCAAGGCGAGGGTTTCATGCCTCACCTGTCACTACTTCTTCCTAATACATAACATACAACACACAATACAATTGTGAATTCTGAAGGAAAAGAAATATTGGTAGAGTCAGAGTCGAATCCGAATCCACCTTCTTGACGTTTCAATTATGTCATGGCGTGATTTCCTACTACTGTAAGTGGGTTTGAATTGGAATGCATACCTTCAGAGTTCTAATAGACGCTATTATAATTTTTTAACAATTACAGTACAGTGAGTGAAATCAAGACCATTTTCTCAATTAAGATATTACTGTGTCCTGACCAATAATAATTGGTTCTTCAAAAATTACTATCCATTTCTTTGATTAAATTGGATTTAACAGTAATCGAATCGAGATAGTATGTATAAGTACATAAAATTTTGCGAACTCTCGCGTAAAATAAATAAAATTGAACTCGAACGCTGTCTTAATTTTCATTTAAATTAATTTGGACAGATTTCACATTTTTACAGGTAAAAGGAAGTAAGCACGGAGTCAAGATGGTCGAATCAAACTTATGGATGTGAATTAGACATATTAGGATTTTCAATCTAATAGTGTATAAATGCAATTTTAAGTTTGCAGTTTGGTAATAGCTTTATACGGAAATCTAGACGAATTCTTCCATTTGAATAAAGCGTTGCTGAAAAAGTTAACAGGAGAATCGAATTTGGTGATGTGAGTGGGCAACGTTATTCGAATTCTTAATTAGTCAATTTCTATAGCGAACTAAATACTAAATAGGTAAAAGCCCACACTCAGTTTTGGGAGTAGTGAGAAGGAATGATTCTATTTTTGACTGGCTCAAAAAAATATGTCTGGATGGCCTAGGCTTCAGAGTCACAGAATTCATTTATTTAAGTCATAATGCTCCATACAACAATTCAGATCCAATTTGAATTCACTGAGTGAAAATGTAAATACAATTGTAGTATTGCATATAATTATTTTGTCTTCTCACTCTTCAAAAGCTTAACCGAAGTGAGGGCGGCGGGGGAATGTGGGAATTCCAAAACGAAATGAAAAAGAGTTAAGAAATCACACCTTATTACAGTTTACACCGAGAAATCAAATTTCTTCGAACCAACCTAACTATGGTTTTATACTTTAGATAAAAGTATGGACGGATTTGCAAATTTTATTATTTATTTGAATCCCGGGAAAATTATACGATTTTATCATTTTCGCATCCGAGCATTAGCTTTCAAAGCTGTACTCAGATTTTGAAAGCAAATGGCTCGTTGGGTTTCTCAAGAAAAAGTCTGGAAATTGTACATCCCATTTCCTCCAAGCTGCATACAACCCCATAATCGGTTCCACCGTTGTTGAGTAGTTCGTAAATACCAGGAGAGCTTATGTGTAAGACTGGCGTTATCTGTATTTTAAATTCCATTACTGATACTGATACTGATAAGTGTTTATTAAAGTCATCGACATCATTTCTCATACAATACACATTTCAAGAAATGT